>JAJJWO010000507.1:0-45560 GCA_021655895.1 Fusarium sp. NRRL 66739
GGAGCCGAGTGGGGTCGCTAGCTGGACTCGGCCTTCAGCGGATGGAGTGGAGCCGACTCAAAACAGAGCCTCTGACTGAACTGAACTGAACTGACCTCTACAACTCCAAAAGGCACTAACTAAGGATTCCGACTAGCATCACAACAAGTCAGATACTCATGCAGGGAACCTCAAGCGCGGAACGCTCAGCCTGACACTTGCTAGGGACCTTTTGTCGTTTCGTACAACTCTTCACCGCATCTCCTTGTCGTACCAGATCAAACATCGGACCAATCCTAATCACAGAACATCTCGGCCAGTCAATTTTCTTAACGAAGGCATATGGACTATTATTGCTAGCTAAGCTGCCAGCCATATCCCCCCCCAGCCATATCCCTTGCTAGACGGGATTCGGGAACTCAACTGCAGGGTTGGTTGAATTTTCCATAATTCCATTCACCTGGTGTTATTGAGGGTGGCAATTCGTCGAATCTTCTTCTTCACGGCGGCGGTAACTCGCCGGTCATAATAAAATGGTCATGGATGAGACGGCGAATGAAAGGAGATTGCGGTTGATTAAATCGAGCCCGTGCAAACAAGGCGGAGGTTTTATATGTAAAGCAGCCCAATGGTCTGCAAACTCAATTTGCGTATTATGTGCCGTCTCCTGAGGTAGGTTAGAATTCGGAATTTCCGACGATTGTAGAGAAGAGTCCTGTAAAGCACTCATCCAAGGATGCTCCGCAGCTTGCTCAGCCGTAAGCCTCTTTGCTGGAAGCGGTACCATCAAATTTTGAAGAAATCCTGCGACAACTTCAGTCTTTGGTATTTCTCCTAGTGCCTCAACGGGAAACTCCACGTTTCCCTGGTGATATTCTGAGAGCAGAACTGGGCTACTGAACGTTGGCTTGCATGTGAGCGTACAGAAGATGGTCTCGCCAAGGCACCAAATATCGGCCGGGAAGGGATCAATGTTTCTAGTGTTGATCCCGATACCCGGTATCGCCTCTGGAGCCATGAAGCCTGGCGTTCCTTTGGCTGTCGTTGATGTCAACTCACTCCCGACTCTCTTACTGAGCCCAAGATCACACATCTTGACGTGCCATTCTCCGCTCGGCGGCTTGCTCATGATGAGAATATCCTGCTTTGTATCAATAGTTAGCTCGTTTAAGATTCTTAGGAGCGACACGCACCGCCGGCTTCAAATCGCGATGTGCAAAAGCGTTCTCATGCATAAAGCGTAGTCCTTGACGAACTTGCCATGCGATTTTTTGTGTCTCGGCAGCGGCAAGATTACCATTTTCTTCCAAGTAATGTTTCAGGTCTCCCTCGGGGCAGTATTCCATGGCAATAAACAACGCACGCGGACTCTCAAACCATCCATACGATTTGACAAAGAAGCGAACATACTGCCCATACGAATCAGTAACGTTATCATCATCAGCCAGAATATAGTATGTAAACCTTCTCCTGTGAGAACTTGGCTAATGCTTCTAGTTCGCGCACACATTCCGAGGTCTTTGTCTTGCTCGCCGAGATATCGAGTTGCTTCACCGCGCGGAAGTTGTGGCCTGTCGAAGTCTTGTACACTCGCTCCTCTAACCAAACAATCCCAAACCCCCCTCTGCCCAGGATCTTCCTGCGCTCCCATGTTTCTTGCTTTGCCCTCCACCAGCTCGAGTACGTCTTATGTGTCGTTGTGCTGATGAAGTCCTCGTTTGGGTGTAGCGTTGCTTGGAGGTGCGAGTCTTGCAATAAGTCCGGGAGCTTTGTGAGAGCTACCATGGTTAACAGGTATTGTAGTCAACAATTGGGCCTACAATGAGTGTACGTGTGTGTGAAAAGGCGAATCGGTCAGAGGGGACATCTTGACCAGGCTGGGGTGTGAACTGTCACAATAGACGTATGTTTTAGGTACGAGCTTCATAAGAATAACATAGCACCGGGTAAATGCCCATGCTAATTTGATGATTTTAGATACGGGAATGAATTGCGAAAGGTCCTCTCAGCGTTCAGAGAAGCCGAATCCGAACTCGCAGAGAAGACGTTGAGGATCGATGTTATCTGGCATCAGTGTGTTACGCAGTTGAACTTCATCAGCGCTATCCACCAAACCATGGACAAACACCACCTGGATCTCCATGAAGATCCGATCGGGCAAACTCACCACGTATATCCTGGTCGAAATTAATACTTCAGACCCTGACTATTACCAGATCACTAGGAAGAATGTCCGAGATCTAGTATGCAGAATTCAACACGACAAGCCTGAAACCTTTGGCCTGCTAAGTTGCAAAGGCTTCGTCGCAGGGCCGTCGGAGCCTCATCAGCGGATACTCACACTGGTTTTCCGTACACCAGCAGATTTGATCAATCCACGAAGCCTTCGATGCCATCTACTTAACAGTGGAAAACCAAGGTCATTATCCGAAAGGTTCCACGTTGCAAAAGAACTGGCCAAGTCTGTCAGCTACGTGCATACATTCGGATTTGTACATAAGAACGTTCGGCCTGAAACGCTTCTTCGCTCCGAGACCCATGATCAAAACAGCTCGTCCATCTTTCTTGTCGGTTTTGGGGAGTTTCGGCAAGAGTATGGTAGGACACGATGGCACGGAGACCAAGACTTGGAGAAGAACCTATATCGCCATCGCACGCGGCAGGGCATGATCATAAACCATGACTTTATGATGCAGCACGATATATATAGCCTGGGTATATGCCTGCTTGAAATTGGTTTATGGCAGAGCTTCATCGACTATGATGGCCAGGCCAACACGCCGATTCTGTCACCGGTTGTCGGCGTATCTTCCGATGCTTCGCAAGACGAGGCTTTGCATTTCATTCTCAACTCGGCAAAACAGCATTTCATAAGCTTGACACAAAACGAACTTCAGCAGTCCATGGGCACGGAATATTCCGAGATTGTAGAAACATGTCTGACTTGTCTGGATCCGGATAACAGCTTTGGGGACCAGCGTGAGTTTGAGGATGAGTATGGAATTCGTGTGGGCGTCAGATATATCGAAAAGGTAGCTGCACCAACTCGGCTAATAATATTCAGAACTCTTGCTGACTCGACATAGATTTTACATCGGCTTGGTAGTCTTCGCGTGTGAAGCCTACAGGGTTCTCAATACTGGTGTTTAACTTGAAAACTGGAGGTGGGCTTTCTCATTTGGATTTATGATATTGGTTAACGTAGATATACTGTTCAGATAAAGACGCCAGATCCCGATATAAAGGCCATGATGTTGATTAAACGACTTTTGATTCCTTTTATTTTTCATTGCCTTTCATAGGCCCTCGTACCTCTAGGAGGATGTCCCATATCTCTGCCGCACATACAGCCAAACTTGAGAAATTCTCAAGCCCTTGCACGAGCATCACCAACTCCGAGACGCCTTTGCCATGCCATGCATCCTATCAAGTCGGCCTGCATAACCCCAGGTATCCTCCTGGCCCTGGCCGTTTGGAGTATTCCCGCCCCAGCGCGCTATGCACACTGCTGGGCTTGATTCGAAGACCCCATGAAACTGAGAAAAGTGACTAGCCAAATCTCTCCATAGCACCTCAGTTGTAGGTGCGGGACAGGTTTCGGAGATACCAGTCCACCAGCTTTCGTCCCACCTTGGCCTCCGAGATGTGAATCAGGTCCTGATTTGATAGTTAGCAAAGTGCGCGGAAATATGTTTCGTTGTTAAACTTACGCCTTGGAGAGCATAGTCAAGGTCGCTGACGTTGACCAGCTCACCCTCGAGCAGACCCTGATCCTGCCATCGCAGCTGCTTGGTGCGCTGCTTGGTCACCAAGAGCCATGATCGCAGCTCCTCGGGCTTCACCTCGAGGAAACCAGCAAGCTTGTTGAGGTCCATGGTGGTGTAGAGACGGAGGTAAGACTTGATGGTGGGGCTCCACATGTTGGTCTTGACCTCGTCCATGAAGACGGCGAGGTGGTGCTCGACGGGGTCGATGTTGGCCTCGGGGTTCTCAAAGTCCGGAGGAACGGGGGAGATGAACTTGGGGCAAGCTGTGCGGAAGAGCTCCTCGAAGATGGGGAGGGACTCGGGGCCACCGCGCTGGAGCTTGAGGAGCTGGTCGCCGTACTTCTCACGGAGGGCGCTGTGGATAGTGTCGTCCAGACGGGTGGGGTGGAAAGCGACGCAGATAGCGATGAGGGCGTACATCTGCTCGTTCTTCTTGGTGATAGAGTCGTACTGGGCGTTCTTCTGGAAGTTCTTGGTCCTCGAGACGTAGATGAGGATGTGGCTGAACATGCGGATGGCATCGGCGTAGCGGTGCTGCATCATGTAGGAGAAACCCACGTAGTAGTAGGTGGTGAAGTGAGCAGCCATGACACGGGCGAACATGGCCTTCTTGTTAAGCTCAATATCATCAAGAGTCTTGAGAGCAAGGCTGAAGTCACCCAACAGACAGTGGACTCGGAGAAGACCAATGATGGAGAAGTAGCCAAGCATCTTGTAGAGGCTCTTGGAGCCGTACTCGCCGGCAACAGTCATGGGGTCCTCGTTACGCTTCATGGCGGCAAGCTGCTCGGTGATCTGGGATCGCTGAATGAGGGAGTACAGCACGTTGAGAACACTGTAGCAGCCCCAGGTGTTGGGGTTCTCGCGGAGAGCCTGGCGCTCCTCCTCGTTGGTTGTTTGCCGGGAGATTCGCATTCGGTACGAGGAGAAAGAGTTGAACTGGTAAATGAACTCATCGATAACATCCCAAGCCCAGTAGTACTACAGCATTTTTATTAGCCCTATGCGACTCGATATTATTTAGGGAGACTAACAGAAGGGGGCTCGAGGTCGACGGGGCCCTCGGAGTTCAGGATGAAGTGGAACAGACTACAGTAGGCATCGTAGCTCTGGAACTTTGCCTCGAGAGGCGCCTGGAAGTCGAGGGGCTGAGCAGCCTGGGCAAGTCGGGCCTGGATGTCATCGGTCTGCTGTGCGAGGTTCAAAGAAGTGGTGTGGCTGAGGTCATCACCATCTTCGTACTGAACATGCTCCTTGTACTCGGCCACCAGAGCCTCCTCCTCGACGTCGCTGTCGTCATCGATGGCGCGGGCAGGAGCCACGCCGTTCTGATAAGTAGCCATCTTGTGCCGTAAAGTCGAGTCGAGTCGCGCGTCGTCTCGCTCGTCTCGTCTCGTCGGGGTGAGGGGTTGAAATTTGAGATTTTTTTGTGAGTAGTAGGGTTAGGCAGGCGGTGCGGTGCTGTGGTGGGTATGATTACTCAGCAGGACTGCGGGGCAATCGCCAGTGACGTTTCTCCCTGTAGGAAATCAACCTTTCAGTTGATTCATTCGGGGCTTGATAGAAACGGTGTTAGGTTTTCAGGCATTTTCTGCGTATGTATGAGTCATTCTTAGTCGATTTGCAGATATTTTGAGAGAAAATGCATGATTGGATCAAATTTTGCTGACCATTCTGCGAGCAGTTAAAGCTCCAGCTCCCATCAGTCACATTATGAGCAAGGCCCAGACAGACAACGCAACTGCAGAGACTGATCCCGGTTTAATTCTCCAAAACTCTTAAAAGGCCTCAGGGGCTATTTCTATTTGCTGTAGAAGGCTATTTTTTTCCATATCTAGCCGTTGTTCTACATCTACACATACTCCCTCACCAGCCGCCATCGTCATAATGCCTGTCGTCACTCCAGACAAACTGGCAAGTCTGCAAAGACAATCCAGTGATATTCGAAATGTGAGCTTAACTCAATATACAACTACCTAGCCTACTCTAACATGTTACAGATTTGCATATTGGCCCATGTCGACCATGGCAAAACCTCACTTACTGATGCTCTCCTTGCCACAAATGGCATCATCTCACCAAAGCTGGCGGGAAAGATCCGATATCTTGACTCCAGACCAGATGAACAGACACGAGGAATCACCATGGAGTCTTCCGCTATTTCACTCTACTTTGCCATGCGCCGGAAAGCTGCCCCCGATGCTGAGCCTGAAGACAAGGAGTATCTTGTTAATCTGATTGATTCCCCTGGTCACATTGACTTCAGTTCAGAAGTCTCAACAGCCTCAAGACTGTGTGATGGTGCTGTTGTCCTCGTTGATGCTGTCGAAGGAGTCTGCAGTCAAACAGTAACTGTGCTTCGCCAGACATGGACCGAGAAGCTGAAACCCCTGCTCGTTATCAACAAGATCGACCGACTTGTAACTGAACTCAAGATGACCCCCGGAGAAGCATATATTCACCTGAACAAGCTGCTAGAGCAAGTCAATGCTGTGCTAGGAAGCTTCTTTCAGGGCGAACGTATGGAGGAGGATCTCAACTGGAGAGAACGCATGGAGGAGCGAGTCAACGCAGCGACAGCTGCCAAGGAATCAGCGATCGCAGATCAAGTTAACGACGCCGGAGAAGTACAGTTTGAGGAGAGAGATGACGAAGACATTTACTTTGCCCCTGAGAAGAACAATGTCATCTTCAGCAGTGCCATCGACGGCTGGGCTTTTACCTGCAGACAGTTCGCCGCCATGTACGAGAAGAAACTGGGTATTAAGCGTGGAATTATGGAAAAGGTTCTATGGGGCAACTTCTACCTTGACCCCAAGACAAAGAAGATTCTCGGCCCCAAGCATCTCAAAGGAAGAAATCTGAAGCCCCTTTTTGTGCAGTTAGTGCTGGAGCCAGTATGGACTGTCTATCAAGCGACGGTGGGAGGCGATAACGGCCAAGGAGATCGAGAGCTGCTGGAAAAGGTCACAAAGTCTCTCAACATCAAGATCACCCCTCATATGCTCAAGTCCCGAGACCAGAAGCTCCTTATGACGACAATTTTCGCATCCTGGCTTCCGTTATCGACAGCACTACTGGTATCTGTTATTGAATCCTTACCATCTCCACCCGCCGCACAAGCTGCACGACTTCCCGAGATGCTTGAAGACTCTCCTGGATCTGAGCACATTGACAAGACTATCAAGGACTCGATGGTTTCATTCAAGCACGAAAAGTCTGACCCAGTCGTTGCATACGTCAGTAAAATGGTGTCGGTTCCCGAGAGTGAACTTCCCGAAAACAAGCGACGCTCTGGAGCTCAGATGAGTGGTGAAGAAGCCAGAGAACTTGCGCGCAAGAAGAGAGCTGAGGCTGCCAGGGCTCAAGCTGCGGCGGGTGAAAACGGCGTCGATAGCATGGCGACCGCACTGGACTCTATCAACCTTGACGATTATGCCCCTGAGCTGGAAGAGAAGAAGATTGATCCTGAGCATCTTATCGGCTTCGCTCGTATTTACTCCGGAACACTATCTGTTGGCGACAAGCTCTACGTTATTCCGCCTAAATGGTCTCCTGCTGAACCAAACGCTGAGCCCGCGCCTCAAGAGGTTACTGTCACAGCACTTTACATGCTCATGGGACGGAATCTAGAGGCTCTCGATTCAGTTCCAGCCGGCTGTGTCTTTGGTATCGGCGGTCTCGAAGGCAAGATTCTGAAGTCCGGAACGCTGTGCAGTCGTATCGATGGCGCTGTCAACCTTGCGGGTGTGACCATGCTGGGCAAACCCATTGTCCGCGTTGCGCTAGAGCCTGTGAACCCTGCTGATCTCGACAAGATGATCCATGGCTTGAAGCTGCTGGTTCAGAGCGACCCTTGTGCAGAATACGAGCTTCTTTCCAGCGGCGAACATGTGTTGTTGACTGCTGGTGAATTGCATCTTGAGCGATGCTTGACGGATTTGAAGGAGAGATTTGCTTTGTGCGATATTCAACCCGGCGCTCCCATTGTTCCCTACAGGGAGACAATCGTGCGAGCTGAGGAAATGCGACCTCCTGTAAACAAGGAGCTAGGCCGTGGTGCTGTGGTTGCAACGACCAGTTCGAAGCAAGTCAATCTTTCACTCCGCGTACAGCCAATCCCGTCAGATGTGACGGAGTTTTTGTTGAAGAATGGTGATGCAATCAAGCGACTATATGATCGCAAGGCCAAGGTGGAAGAAGAAGGCGAGGAGATTGCCGCTGAAGCTGACGTTGCAGCTGGCAGCACCTTGTCCGTGGAAGACTTCAAGAAGCAACTGAAGGAGAAGCTTGAGTCTGGCAAGGGCAGGGAGAACTGGAAGGATCGCATTGACAAGATTGTGGCCTTTGGACCTCGACGAACTGGACCTAACCTCCTTATCGATGCTACCACAGATGGTATATTCTCTAAGGCTTTTGCTACGGAAAAGACTACAGAGACTGCTCCTCGTGCCGATGAATCTCTTCATCCAAGCCATCTTACCGACAAGATTTCATACGCCTTCCAGCTTGCTGCAGCTCAAGGTCCACTGTGTAATGAGCCGCTGCAGGGTGTTGCTGTTTTTGTCGAAGATGTCACTCTCAACCTTGCCGAAGACGACTCATCAGCCCGCGATAAGCTAGGCCGTCTAACAGGCGAGATTATTAGGACATTTCAATCCTCTCTCCGCGCAGGATTTATGGACTGGTCTCCCCGCCTCATGCTCGCCATGTACAGCGTCGAGATTCAGGCCTCTACAGAAGTCCTCGGTCGTGTATACGACGTTTTGACACGTCGCCGCGGCCGTGTCATGGCTGAGCTCATGAAGGAGGGCACGCCGTTCTTCACCATTCAAGCCCTGGTTCCCGTCGCTGAGAGTTTTGGGTTTGCAGATGAGATGCGCAAGCGTACCAGCGGCGCCGCTCAGCCACAGCTCATTTTTGCAGGGTTTGAGATTCTCGACGAGGATCCCTTCTGGGTGCCCTTCACGGAAGATGACCTGGAGGATCTTGGCGAGCTAGCCGATAAGGAGAACGTGGCGAAGCGGTATATGGATGGCGTGAGGAGGAAGAAGGGCTTGCTGGTTGAGGGAAGGAATGTGGCTACGGATGCAGAGAAGCAAAAGACGTTGAAGAGGTAGAGGATAGTATCCAACAAGCAAGTTGGGGGTAAATAAAAAGCATACATGTTTCATACAGGCGGTTCGCTCTGAGGTCATTGATAATACCGGATGGGTTTCGGGAGAGTCGCCTTTCAAGCCTAGTAACCTTGATAGACCTCAGTGATCCTACGTGCTCTCCCCAACTGCTGTGTACTCTCATGCAAGTTCATCAAAGATCCCTCTCTGTAGACCGACGGTCGGTTCGTGAGGTCGTCGGATGCAGGTCCCAGGAAAGCTTAATCCACGTATGTCATAGAAGTTGGAACTGTTTGAGACTTTGCCCCAACGTCTCCTTGTTCTGAAATCTTTGTGAGACAGTCTAGCTTCTAAGCCCACGTTGCACAACGTTGTGCACGTTTTGTAGTGTCTCACTAGCGACGGAGCAGAGGGATCATACAAGATATCAAACCATAATTCATATATCTAGTATTCGCAACGTCTGTGTGTAGTTTTAGCAAGATGAGTTTCGGCATAAAACCTCGGGTTCTGAAGTTGTTATATGTCAATCTTGGCATAGGACGACCTGTTGCCCTTGAGCAGGGTTCATCTCCCTCACATGTAATTGTATGTGGCTAAGCTGGGCTCTCATCTTGATCGATGATTTATGACGAGATCTCTCTGCAGTGCTGCCCTGATGCTCATACCACCTCCCTCTTACCTGAAACTTGCTTAGAGGCTCTGGACAATGTCTGAGTGAGTGAGTTCCGACCGCAATTGACCTGTCAACTGCGAGAAGAGAAGCCATCACATATCACTCATCGGGTGCCCCTGGTTGTCTCATAGCTGCTCCCACACACACTCGGCACTTGGCCCACGATTTCGGCAGCTAGTAGGCTAGCAAATAAGCCGCGCATCCGCGGGTGGACTCTTTTGTTTCTTTTTCCACTGCCACGAAACACGACGGCCCGTTGGACCTTTCCCGATCCATCTATCGGTGGTCCAGTCTTTGCTTTTTCTTTTTATCTCTCTGCAAGCTCGTATCTGTACGAGTAAGATTTTTTCCGTTGAGCGAGGTAGGGAGAGACTGCGAGGTTGGCCGTTGGAAAGACATGAGTGACGCCGTCGTTCGTGGGTTTTTTTTTGCGAGAAGGATCCAGATATAGACACTAAAGAAGAAAAGAAAAGAAAAAGCTGCGTCTAAAAAGCGTTTACGCACAATTTCAGTGGCGGGTTTGAGGGTTGATATTACTCTTCGCTGTCTTATATGGCGGAGCTCCCTTTGCAAAGAACAAGTTCCTGTTCTTTATGCATCCAACGCCGGTCGTGTCTAAGCTCGCATCAACCATGGATCCCAGTGATTTCTCTGCAGAGAATTCTGCTTCGCCGGAAAATCTCAAGGATTTCTACATCGAGGCATTTGCTTTGCTTGGAGTTGCGTGGCTGGTGACGGCGCTGAGGTTGTATGCTCGGATCAGCACTGTTGGCTGCAAGAATCTATGGGCTGATGACTATCTCGTCGTCGTGGGTGCAGTGAGTTAAACTTGTCTAGCCCTGTCGTATCCATTCTAACATTTCCAGTTAATCTATGCCCTAGAGACATTCATGGCATACTCCGTGGGAAACTTTGCTCAAGGACTGGCAAACAACTCCATGACGGATGAGTATAGGGCTTCTTTACAACCAGACGACTCTGAATACAAACTCCGGTAAGCCGAATTCGATCCCAAACTTTAGTCATATCCTAACCAATACAGAGTAAGAGGCTCAAAGATTCAACTCGCCTTATGGGGTACATATTCCTGTCTCCTCTGGATCCTCAAAGCAGCCATGTGCACCTTCTACTACCGTTTAACAAAGGATCTTGATGGCTATCGAACTCGTATCGTCACCGGATTCGCCCTCATTATTGGTTCGTTTGTCGTCGTACAGCTCAATCTTCTGCTCGGTTGCCGTCCACTTCACCACTATTGGCAGATCTACCCAGACCCAGGAGCCTTCTGTCACGCTGCCATATCCCCAGGCTTGATCTGGACATATCTCTCGTTCAACGTGGTAACCGACTTTTACCTCATCATGATTCCGATGCCGATGTTGTGGAAAGCTGCTATGCCTTGGCCACAAAAACTTGGACTCATTGCGCTCTTTAGCTGTGGCCTATTTGTCACTATGGCTGCTATCCTTCGAGTGGTACTACTTGTTTCTGTAAGCACCCATACCAGAAACCGAGCTCCTTGTTCCAGCTACTGATCACTTCTAGGACCCTGTCAATGGCGCTCAGCTCGCTGGTGCTTGGGCCGTTCGCGAGACCTTCGTCGCATTAATGACAACGAATATACCCATGCTCTTTCCGACCTTTAAGAAGTGGGCAGTACCGATCGTTGGCCGAGCTGGCTCGCCATTATGCCATTGTCGTCAACCCAAAAGCTCAAACGCAGAGTCAAGATACTCGGGCTGTATATCTATGGATGCATGGAGGCGCAAAGCCCATCGGTCGTCTCATCCAACATCGAACAATCACACACAACACAACCCCAACCGCGAGAGCGACAGCGAGATAAGAATAGCCGAGGACGTCGAGCTCTCTTACATGATGCTTGATGCAGGCATAAGCAAACCTGAAGCTTCTAGATCACGCAACGAGAGTGCAACTCCTTACCAGGCCGACATTTCGGCCCAAGCTGAAGCGGCACACGAATATAGACGAGTGAGGACGAGAAGTGGAAGCTACGCGATGCCATGGTCAGATTCACAAACACGCTCTCCCCCAACAGAGGGATCCGAATTCCTGCTTGGCCATACACACCACGACAGATACAGCAGAGACGTCTAAGGCCTTCGTCTCATGAACATGATAATGCCTTTGTCTTCCTGTATGACGACAGACAGTTACAGAAATGCTTCAGCGGAGTTGCATGGTTTATGATTTGATGATAGATAAAATGTATTAAAAACTGAAAATGGGTTGGTTGTATGTTTTGGCGGTTTGCGTTTGAAAGAAATTCTGGAGGCTTATGATGCTCCATCACGTTTATACTTAGTTCTCTCTTCTGGTTACTCGCATCTAGTAGAAAACCGTTATTTGCTGTATTTTGATATATTAGACCTTCACGCACTTGTTCATACTCTTTGGTGAGAAGCTGTTCAGCACTGCGATTTTTACAGCATCTGGATCGAGTCTGGACAATATAACAGAAAGTATCTTTGTTGTCAAACGTCTGTGCCATAATGCCATAGTATGGTCAGTTCTTTCAGTGTGTCTAGTGGAGGCTGGCAGTAATGCCAAGGATTGAGGAACCTCCTTTGTCTCTCTTCAGATAAAGCCAGCCTTTTTCTACACGGCAACGAAAGGCGCCTTTTAAGATCAGTGAACAGCGAAACAGTCCCATACTAACAAAGATTCATAAAATAAGATAGCATCAAGAGTACGCGAAAGTACGATACATAAGGAAAAGCGTGCCCCAAAGATGGCAAACCCCCAAGTTTAGTTCAACACCAACAGGTTGAAAGACACAGATCATGGTCACCACACGTTCAAAAACCAAGACACAAGCAGCCGTTGCCGTTGCTCCAGAGCCACCAATTACACCTCTAATGTCCAGTTCTTCCAAAACTCTAGAACCACCCGCTGCACCTCACAAAAGAAAGCGAACTAGATCATACCGTGATAGTCCAATTCCTTACAAGAGGTCCAAAAGGACACGGCCGGCATCCCCAACGCCATCCCCCCCTCAAACTCCTGGTGGAGCTTTTGAGGTAGAAGACCCGACTTCGTTCTCTGACCCCCATGAAGACTGGCCCAACATTACTCGGGGAGAGTGGTTAGCACAACTTGACACCCCTCCCAGCTACACAGCTCAACATGATGCCTCCAATGTTAACGACCTTCTGAGCCCCAAGCGAGATAATGCAGAAACCCAGGCCTGTGAAGATGAGGATCAAGAAGAACCCGATTTCGCTATCAAGTCATTTGGTCAGGACACTTTTGTCCGAGACTGGTCAGACATTGGACGGGAGAACAGCCTCGAGTTCTTCCAGGCCCATCCTCACGAGAGAGGCTCGACCCTTTGTGTACCTCACCTCCTCCGCCTGGCAGAGGGCTGGTACATTCGGCGCAAGGAGCATGTTCAGATGCAGCTCGATGCTATCATAAGGGACTGCACGACTCACCCGCCAGACTTCTCAGGTCTGGCACTCCCTATCGAACCCAACTGGACTATCAAGTCTCTCGAGAACTTTAAGAACGAGTTGAGGGTGCAAATTGACGCTGCGAAGACTCGAATTGCAGAAGAGCGCGACCGGGTTGTTCGATGTACGCTTTATACACCTACATGCGAGCTCGGCGGAAAGCACCAGAAGTTTAGGTGTGCAGTATGCCATCCAAGCTGTAGCCCTGATGCAGACTCCCCGGGACAGTTTCACCATAGCCATGGCTCGAGTAAAGATCTGGATAGGCGTTATCTCGAAGTCAAAATGGATTTCAGAACTTCAATCGCCAAAAACATCCTCGATTGTGGTCACAAGTCTCCGGTTCTGATCCTTGGGGGCGGAAAAGGAGATGTCGTCGAGTGTGAGGCATGTTCTCATACCCAACCATCTAAGCCGGGTATCAGCCATCCATACAAGTATAGGTTACGAATAGCAGGTACCGACTTTCCTGTCGAAGTTGGCCCCGTCCGTATGTCACTCGACAGCCGCGTTGGGCACGTAAGCGTTGGAGGTTTGCATATCATTGTCGATGATTGCGGGTTTGACACCATGATCAAGTTTCGGTAAGTTTGGAAAACACATTCCTTGTTTTGATACAATGATTAACTGCTTTTAGGTCAACTCGTTTCTCGCAGGCCCATGAAGCAGAGGGCTTTGACTACCACGACGAAGGAGACGAAAAGGCAGTACGGTTTGCTCTGCCTCCTGACGCTGCAGAAGATCATCGTGAGTATGAATATGATGAGGAGTTTCATGAGCGCAGGATAGGCATTGCCAATTTTGACAAACTGTCTTGGAGACTGGGGGCTTTTGAACCAACGGGATGCTCTGATTTCTTTAACAACTGCTCATGTCATTGAAGTATCTGGAAGACACATGTCGTTTCTTAACTTGGCCATAAATAAAAAAAGCTCTCCCAAAGAAAATCGACAAGAGTACTTATATAAAGCTTAGAGTAATCATCGCATTTAGAAGCAATTCGGTTCTCTCCAATTGTATTCAAGATAAACTGACGTCAATATTTCCAATCAATATAGGGTAAGTTGCATTCCAAAAAAGGACATCTGCGGCTGAAGGGAGAAAGCCCCCACGTGCTCAACGTGCTGACCCGACTCCACCCTTGAAAAATCCGATCCAGTCAGCGCCTTTTTTCCAAGGCAAACAACCTACGGGCTACGGGCATGGACAGGGCATCGTGCGCCTTACCGGCGGGGTATTAGCGGCCTCCAGGTAGGTCCAGGGGACCTGCCACTCTTGTCCGCCTGCCCACTTGCCCTGCAGTGCCTGCCTGGCCCCCCCCCCCGGGCCCGGCTGATGTAAGGCCAAGGCCTCCACTCGCTCAGCGGAAGGCAGCCATTCAGTGAGCCATTCCATTTCCTGGTGGAGGTCCAACTTCGCCTCGAAACTTGAACTCTGCATAACTTCAAAGTGCCACGATGCGATACTAGAGTCACGACAGAACACCACGCACTCGACAAAACCGCTACTTTTTGGAGTCACTTCCATATTATTATTCTCACGTTCATTTCCGTCACCTTTTCTCTTACAATAATCTTCCTCTTTAATCTAGTCCCACCCGTTGCGCGACATTGCCCGACCCCCGAGAGCGACACGCACGCCACCGCGAACCCCTCCATCCCTGACCCAGCCAGTTGACCACGTCCTTGCTCACGATACTCTGCAATCACCGGGACTGACCTCTTAATATTACACGATGCGTCTATTCGGTGGAAAAAACAACAAGTTCAAGGTCGACCCGCCTAAGATTCGGATCGAAAAGGTTGTTGTCGATCGGCCCGCCTCTAAGCCCAAGCCTAAACCGACTCCTGCCCTCAGCGGCTCAGCCTCACGCTCCTCGTCCTCTCATCGACCTTCTCCGAAACCGCTGGCACGCCAGGCCAGTCACTCGCCGTATCCCTCCTCATCCGACGAGAAGCGACTGGACCGTAAGCGCAAGGCCCCCTCCGTGTCGCGCCGATCACCAGCTAGCGACCGCATCGAGTTTGATAAGGACAGCGATGGCGAAGACGACGGCTGGATGACTCTTGACACCAATAAGAGACAGCGCAAGGGCACTGAAGACGGCGGCTTTGTTGACCCTAACCGCAAGCTAAGAAGCGTAAGGGCATTTGAAGATCGGATGGACAGTCGAAGCTTCATCCATGCTGTTGATGTAGCTTCCCTCGAGCATAAATGCGTTCCTGTTATGGGTGCTCAAAAAGAGGACGTCTCTATCAGACTACAATACCCGAGTCTGCAGCCCCGCGAAAAGTGAGCTTCCCCTGGTTTATTCAAACACATAACTCAATGCTAACAGTAGTACAGGTATGAACTAGTGTGGGGAAAAGACAAGATTGATGCAGTTGAAGCGAGCATCAAGGTAGTTCGTCATGTAGCCGAAACATACCTCACCGATGAGGAAGCCGAGCCTTTCACTAATCCTAATGGTGGCATCATCCGACGACTGGAAAAGGCTTCCAACCGGAACATCCAGGATTTGATGGGCTTCAAAGCGGCGTTGCGCGAGTACAACGAAAAGCTTCGTGCTTTGGTCGAGGACGGCGTGATTGCCAAGAATCTCGATAATAGGCACGAATTACCCCAGCACCTCGTGGCTTTCATTCTCGATCAGATCTATGACCGGACAGTTGCCCTCAAGGTTGAACTTCTCTCCAAGTACGAGAACGGAACCGACTATGTCTATGGCGAGCTCCTCCACCCATTCATTTCCAAGATTTTGGTGGAACAAACTCGAATGACCTCTGGACAGGTCTTCGTGGATCTAGGTTCGGGTGTCGGAAACGTGGTCTTGCAAGCGGCTCTGGAGATAGGCTGCGAGAGCTGGGGCTGTGAGATGATGGAAAATGCGTGCAACCTTGCCGAGGAGCAGAAGAAGGAGTTTGATGCCCGGTGCATGCTCTGGGGAGTCCGACCTGGTAAGGTCCATTTGGAACGAGGTGACTTCCGCAAGAACCAGCGCATCCATGAGGCCCTCAAGCGTGCCGACGTGGTCCTCGTGAACAACAAGGCCTTCACCTCACAGCTGAATGACGACCTGGTTCGGATGTTCCTCGATCTTAAGACGGGTTGTAAGGTCGTGTCGCTCAAGTCCTTTGTTGCGGACAAGAGCAACAACCACAATATCAACGACGTCGGCAGCACCATCCTGGAGGTGGAAGAGTGCATATACCCAGAGGGTTATGTGAGTTGGACTAATGCAGGAGGATCGTACTTCATTTCGACGCGAAAGTAGACTATAGAGCTTCATCAGCACTCGAGGTGGCTGTGGATATGATGGTGGAAAGATTGGGCCGAGACAGAAATGTTATATATATCAGCGTTGGAGATAAGGTTGTCGGGACTTACAGGATACTCCATATAGCACTTTGATTTCGTGATATCGAGCGTTGTTTTTCGTCTTGACTTTGCGTATTTCGTCGATGTGTCGGTGGATTTAATCATCGCCCCTTTTCGAAGATGGGTTCGTTGGCGAGGTTCATAGCTTCTGCTTCTTGAGCCATCCTCTTCATCCATCGATCGACCAATTCCTTGTTTTCCTTCTTGACCTTGTCTCTTTCTTTCTCGGCCATCGACATCTGAAGGTTCAGCGCTATCATCTCGTCTTGTACTTGCTGATGTCCTTGTCAGTATGAATGACAATCTGTTGGCGTTCAGGGTGGTGCACGCACCTCGATAAGCTTGCGCTTTTCCCTCAACTCATATTCCCTATCTTTGAGTCTGGTGGTAAGGTGATTCCTATCGGCAGTGAGGTCTCGTATCGATCTCGAGTCGGCCTTGTGCTTTGATCGTAGCTGCATCAGCTCTTCCTCGCTCGCGCGCAATCGTGATTCGGCGACACCTTTCGATCGAAGAGCTTCGGCGAGGTCGTGTTTCAGTTGGGCGACACCAGGATCGTTGGTCGAGGGCTCGGCTGATTGACCGGTTGACTTTTTGCTGTTTGCGACAAGCGACTCGAGTCCGTTCTTCTCAGCCTCAAGAGCGGATATGCGATCCGCCATCTGCGAGCCTTGAGAGCATTGTCAGCTTTTGCGTACGTATGTTTCCCCTCATGAGATGGCGTCGCATCAGATGGAGCGTAACGAGGGAGGGGCACAGGTGGGGTGGATTTTACGGACAGGTTTGAACGAGCTCCATGTTGACGGGATTATTGAGTTCTGCATCCTTGATGGATGAAAGATACTGGTCGCGCCAGTTGGGCATTGTGGAAGAGGGGAAGAGGTTGTATGTGTGTGGGTTAAATGAAGTGAACAAAAAATGACGAGTGACTTCTCGACGCTGACTTGCAGTCTAAGTTTACCGCCATGTGAGATGATGCAAGCGCTGTGAAAGTCAAAACTAGCGCGGGTCAGTTGGCGACCGCTAGTCCAGCCGGGGAATAACCGTGTGCCTGGCAACCTGCCGTGACGTTCTAGCTTAGCTAGCTACCTACCCGTAGCTTCCCATGATGTGAAGCTCAGCTCCCTACACACTCATAACATAGCTGAGGAAGAGTATCAGCTGTGGCGCATATTCTCGTCGCAAACAATAAGAAAAATACCCAGAAACAACATGAGATAGCAAGAAATGGACACGCTTCACGCGAGAGCCGATTGGGAGAGTGTCGGGGACAGGTGGTTCCGCAAGACGCAGCAGTATACGGCTGTCTTTGATCAAGATCTCGACCTGGACAATTATATCGTTACCGGAGCTCCGTACGCAGGGGCATTAGGTAAGTACTCAAGATCTACCATCCTAATTTGTTAATGATGATGAATTCGTTATCCTCATCTTGTCATGATGAACTCAACACGCATGCAGCCATAACTGACCGTCATCTCAGCACTATGGCGCGACGACTCAAAGCTTCTGGCATACCAACCCGGCAGATCAGCAAAACCTGCAATTGACGTCTATAGCCTTGCTGGCAAGAAGCTCCGCAGCATCCCCTGGGACAAAGGAACCATCAAGGGCTTAGGATGGTCGGAAGATGAGACCTTACTTGTCGTTACAGCGGATGGCACAGTCCGCTGCTATGATTTACAAGGAGATTTTACACAGTTTTCCCTTGGCCACGGTGCCGACAACTATAGTGTTGAATCATGCCGGTATGATTGCCATCCATAACCTCTCTACCTAATTAACGAGAGACAGTTTCTATGACCATGGTATGGTAGCACTGCTAGGGAACAATTCACTTGTGACAGTCTCGTCATATTCCGAGCCTCGACCCAAGGCACTTGCAACAACACCCGAAGGCGAGATCAAAGCTTGGTCAATCATATCACCAAACCACACATTATCCAGGTCCGTCGAGGTGCTGCTGAGCGTAGACAAGACGGTCTACGTTGTAGACGCCACAGATTGTGAGGATCGTTTCCTCGACATTGGGCCTTTTAGCCACATTAGTGTCTCTCCGGATGGGCGTTATGTAAACCTTTACGCTGTGAATGGAAAGGCGCATGTCATTTCAAGTGACTTTCAGGAACGGCTTTTCGAGCATGACTCTGATTCCCAAACACCGCCTCTATATGTCGAGTGGTGCGGATCTGATGCGCTTATTGCTTGGGAGGATGAAGTGCATATTATTGGCCCTGGCGATTCATCATCTTCTTACATCTACGACAGCACACGCGTGCATGTTATCTCCGGTACGTTTTCTGCAAAGATGTAAAGGCGTTGTACTGACATTATATAGAGCATGACGGCGCTCGTCTAATTACAAACGACTTTTGCGAGTTTCTTGAAAGAGTGCCACGAGACACTCTCGAGGTCTTTGGCCAATCTTCGGATTCGTCACCAGCATCAATTCTTCTGGATGCCGTGGGCCAACTGGAACTACAGTCTCCCAAAGCTGATGACTACATCCAACTAATACGACCCAACCTTACAGGGGCGGTGGATACTTGTGTCAATGCAGCTGGACGTGAATTTGATACTCATTGGCAGAAGCGTCTGCTCAAGGCTGCCTCGTTTGGCAAATCTGTGCTCGATATCTACAACAGCGATGACTTTGTTGACATGTGCGAGACTCTGCGTGTACTGAACGCTGTACGATATTACGAGGTCGGAATGCCGCTGTCTTTCGAACAGTATCATCGTTTGACGCCAGAGAGCTTGATTCGACGACTCCTTAACCGTCACGAATATCTCCTCGCTTTGAAGATTGCAGGTTATCTAAAGCTGCCTACAGACCGAATCTACGTGCATTGGGCATCGAGCAAAGTCCGCATGGGAGGAGAAGATGATGATACTATCTGCCGATTGATCGTGGAAAGGTTATCTGGCAAGCCTGGAATTTCCTTTGAAGAGATTGCACGTGCAGCATACCAGGAAGGAAGGGGCCGACTCGCTACAGAGCTTCTGAATCATGAACCTCGTGGTGGTAGGCAAGTTCCTCTTCTCTTGAGTATGGAGGAGGACGAACTTGCTCTCGACAAGGCGATCGAGAGCGGCGACACAGACCTGATACTGTCAGTTTTGTTACAACTCAAGAAGAAGCTACCTCTTGCTGCGTTCTTCCGGGTCATCAACGCCAGGCCGACAGCGACGGCTCTTGTGGAAGCATTGGCTATGGATGAGGGTGATAATACGCTGCTCAAAGACCTCTACTACCAGGATGATCGGCGAGGAGATGGAGCCAATGTCTTTATCCGCGAATCACTCAAACAACCTGATGCTCGAACATCATCAGATAAGCTGGCTCTGGCGGCAAAGCTCCTGGCCGATTCAAAGGAGTCGGCATTCGAGGTGCATGCCCTGAAAGAAGCCACAACCCTGTTACGCATGCAAGAAGCTTTCGACCGGGATCTGACTGATACCTTCACGGGGCTGAGCGTCAACGAAACAATGTTTAAGCTTATTCGACTGGGCTATCACGGACGAGCTAAGAAGATCCAGAGCGAGTTCAAGGTTCCGGAGAAGGTGGCGTGGTGGATTCGGTAGGTGGACCTCTTCCCAGCAGCCCCCTGCTATCGGGAGGGCAACGTTTTCCAACGGCTAACTTTGTTCCTGCAGGCTACGAGCACTAGTAGCGAAGCGAGACTGGAACGAGATCGAGGAGATCTCCAAGACAAGGAGGAGCCCCATTGGCTGGGAGGTAAGTTTACACCACCCCAGTGGGGAGATTTAAAGCTAACAAACTCCAGCCCTTCTTCAACCTTACTCTTCAAGCGGGCAACCCACGCTTAGCATCTGTGTTTGTGCCAAAGTGCACAGGACTTGAAGCTGGAGAGACGATAACTATGTACGAGAAGTGTGGTATGCGCGTGAAGGCGGCACAGGAAGCTGTGAGGCTCAAGGATGGGGAGTCATGGGAGAGGCTTCTGGAGGCTGCAGGCAAGGGGACACAGGAAGGCAAAGAGATTGAAAGGCTTGGCCAGTCAGCTTTCAAGAAGTAGAATGCATCTGGATGGTATATTTCTTAGAAGCACATATATCTTGTTGTTTTACCGCCATTTCAGGGGACATTTTCATGAGACGCGATTCAGTGATGACCGATACTCAGGGTCAGGAGTAATCGTACGAAGAATCTATAAGAACTGCGTTTGAATTTGACGCCGTGAATCTGCTCAGGGATTGCGGTGGCTGCATAGTTGGCGAAGAGGGGTTGCTTTGGGAGGAGTTGTTTCTGGAGGCGTGAAAGTTACCCCTCAATCCAAGTGCAAGTGCTGAAGTTTGAGAGTCGGTATGGTCGTTCCGAAGGGTAATCTTGTGCTATACCTCTGATCTCGTGATGTGTCTCAGTGGGGAGTTGAAGAGTCAGTCATTGTTTCTGCTGGTGTCTCATGATGGGTTTGTGGAGTTGAAGCAAGACCCAATATCTAGAGCCACAATAGGAAATAGATCTGAACAGAATAGGCATATGGAAAATGCACGTGCCAGATGAAGGTATCTACATTGGTGAATTACTTACGCTCATATTTAATGATCGGAATCTTCCGACGAGCATATGACCGGCATGGCATGACAGCGGTTGCAACATGGAGATGGAGGGTAGGATGATGATATCATGGGTTACATTGTCGCTCCGATGTGGAGACGGCCTCGGCAGAAGCTGGAATGCACTTTATTGATCAGGGTATCACTATCAGTGTCCGTATGTATCACAGAAAAATATCGGAGACTTTTTGGTGCTTGGATCATGGAACCTGGAGGTATCATCGTGAGACTTGACCATTTGTCAACCCCCTACTCCCGTTCCGCCGTGCCCGGCTGAATCAAGCCCAGTTGCCTCTTTGGGACCGTCTAAAAGGCCTGGAAGCGTCTGCGGTGGCGGACAAGGACAGAAGCCTTTGCAGTACGAGGTGCAAGTTGAGTTTGGGTCGGAGCAGCGGGAATTTTGAAAATAGCTTACGAGATCTCCTTTTCTCTTCTAGAATTGGCGCAAAAGGGGTCAATTTGTTAGTGAAGATGCATCTGGTACTGCTAGATAGATGTCCGAGCAAGGACGGAGAGCATTATGTCAATGGAGAAAACTGGGAAGAGGGGCAGGTAGCGATAGAAAAGACAGGGCTGAATTGTGGAATATCGTCTTTTTTACAGATTACGAGCTGGGGATATCTTGTCTTGACTTTGATTATCAAAGATTATAAAGATGGACTGACTGCTGGTGTGGAGTATCGTAGCGGAGAATGTATCCATTATTGGTACCCAAAAGGGAACCGTTGATTGTCGTCTGCAGTGCTAGTACGGTCAAAGAGTTAGCTCTAAATGCTTATACCGAGTTGATTTGCTTGAAACAAGATATTGTAGAAAGAAACAAGAGGCACAATGCAGTACTATAATAAGGATCAAAAGTATTTGGCCACCGCGAAACCATCAGCGGATCCCTCCACGCTCCTCCGATGGACCCTGTGCCTTAGCTTGGGCTCTGCCAAGACACGCTTCCAAGCTTGAGAGGAGCTGAGATGCTCTAGAGCGGCCATACCGAATCACGTTTGACTGCATTTTGATCACTTGGCTGCGTGCGTGATCTGGGTAGTAGTAGTAAGTTAGTTGTTGTTAGTTGCCCATGCTGGGTGTATTGGCAGAAGCAGTTTGCCATCTACAGCTGCATCTACATCGATTCAATTGTAGCTGTGTTGATTAGAGCTTCTCACAGCTGGTACGCAAGACTCTGGCCCTGATTACGTCTGCCAAAGCAGCTCGTTTCCTTGGCTTTTTGTCGTTCCTTGGGCTTGCAGGTCTTTGCTTTCGGCTGGGGTACCCTCTCCCACTCTCCTCTCTGGAGGGATTCAACCCCCCCATCTCGCATTCATGACCAATCAATATTGACGATCCCCTGTCATGACATGAACTCCCTCCCCCCTTGTCACCATCAATCTGGACCCCCCGGCTCGAAATAATAACGCCGCCACTGCTGCTTTCCAGCCAAGCCTAGGTAGACGTAAGTAAATGAACTCACCAACCTCCAGGTAATTTTTCGGATTGCTTTTATTCTTAACTCCTGGGTCTCCTTCTTTTCTTTTCTGCCTGCCTTTCCGTTACTGACGTCGGATATCGCGTCGGAGCAGAAATAATTACCGTCTTCCCAAACCGATCTCCCTCCACTGCCTTCAACCGTTAACAGACGAACCACCGCCCTCCTACCCAGTCTAGAACAGATCTGCAGGACAAGGCAGAGCAGCAAAAAGGCAATTCAACATCCCATCAACCTGATCGATTTCTCCCCTCATGAACGAATCGATAGCCTGAGCAACTCAGCTGCAAGCTCCAAGAACTCCGAATCCGCTCAACACCAGCCCAAGTGACCTTGAGCCCATCCACTCTGTCTCAGCTGAGGTCTCAGTCACTTCGCCGTCTGCAGCCAGAGAGCAAACAAACGCAGCAAAAAAGGGAACAAGAAAGAGCAAGGCTTATTAGGTTGAAAATTAAGCTTCCCCTCATACCCGGATAACGCCGCATTCTACTTCTCCCTTTCTTGGACTTGGCGTTGGCTAAAGCCGTAGAATTGCTCTCGAACTATCCATTGGCATTTGTATTTGCATTTACTCTCTTGGCCATTTCCTCTCTGCCTGAAAGCCATACATATCCCTGCAGGCACCGACCAACCTACCTACCTAATCAAGGGCCCTTTTCTTTTTTAATTTCTTGCCTCCCGCTGCTATACCACTACCTAGACCCTGAACTTCCCCCCCCCTCCTCCCAAATGTTTACTCAACCAGTCCTTTCATCACCGCCCACGGGCCCGCCACAGTCGTCGACTTCAACCTCACGGCCCAGTCGCCTCCGAGGCCTCAGCTACCTGCGCAGCTACACACAGAACCATTTGCTCTCGCGCGACAACCACCACAATTCAGCAACCGGCAGCGCAGCAGCCTCTGGCACTGCGAGTGCGCGAAGCACGTCCCCCAATAGACACGGCGGTTCTCGCCTCACGCGATCTCTCAGCCATTCGCCTACCACGAGTGGACCGTCATCCACCGGAGCCCAGAACGCCAACCACTTGACCCTCGTCAGTTCGACACCCGATCCCGTGAGGATTTTGACATCGGCGACCTCTGGAGTGCCTGTTATTTCTGAGTCTGCTGCTGCTTCATCTTCCGCTGCTTCATCTATAGCGCCCACCTCTGCCCCCTTACAGCCCGACGCCAACGACCCCACCACTGTTGCACCAGAACCATCGGCCGCCGCTGATACTCTCGCAACATCCTCCGCCCCTGCTCCGGCCGACTCGACCCAAGATCAGGTTAACATGACAAGGTCGCGAGCTAACACCGGCGACGCGGGCTCGTCAACCCCCGAGAATGCCCCGTCAATTCGATTCTCTGCTTACTACGACCCTCGCTCTACACGCCCGTCCCTGACGTTTCCTCCCATTTCCAGGACCCTGCCTACAGGGTCTGAGAAGATCCGTGTTGGTCGCTACTCTGAGCGCGATAGCCACTCCATGTCCAACATGCCTGGAAACCAGCCGTCGGCCGCGCCCGTGGGCTTCAAGAGCAAGGTCGTCAGTCGCCGCCATTGCGAGTTTTGGTACGAGGATGGGAAATGGTATATCAAGGACGTTAAGAGCTCCTCGGGTACATTTCTGAATCATATTCGCCTAAGCCCACCTTCGCAGGAAAGCAAGGCTTTCCCTGTAAACGATGGCGATATTGTGCAGTTGGGAATCGACTTCAAAGGTGGCGAAGAAATGATCTTTCGATGTGTCAAGATGCGGCTTGAACTGAACCGGGGATGGCAGAACAAGCTCAACACTTTCAAGTAAGTCTCTGTTGCCTTGTCACATTATTTCTAGTTCTAAAGCTGACATGACCACTAGTATGGCCGCACACAAGAGGTTGCAAACGATGGCATCAAGCGGAGCCGCTGGCACTAATTCCCAAGACTGCTCTATTTGCCTGAGCTCTATTGCTGTGAGCTCTTTCCTAATATTTACTCCCTTGCTCATGTTTACTGATAAATCTCTAGCCTTGCCAATCCTTGTTTGTGGCACCTTGTTCTCACACATGGCACTTTAAGTGTGTGAGATCACTTCTCACCTCTCCTCAGTACCCCATCTTCATCTGCCCCAACTGCCGAGCAGGCGCCGATCTGGAGGCCGATGTGGATGAGTTGGCTGAAGAATGGCAGCAACTTAAGAACGAAGCCGAAGCAGAATCTTCAACCCCAGCTCAGATAGATACTGAGCCGGAAACCGACATAGCACCTCCCGCCGCCAACTCGGGAACCTCAACACCAGAGCGGACCAACGTGGTCGACAGTGATCACATGGATGTAACTGTCAATATCACGCCCGAAACACCTCAACGAAATGAGGCCAATCATGCGATCTCCGAGCCTTTGCCCATTAGAAATGGCGTCTCTGGTGCCCGGAGATCTAGCCAACTTGGAGATAGCCGAACACCATCTCCTCCAGGCGGTACGGAGGGGCCCATTACTCCCCGAAACAACGTTGGACCATGGGTGTTTGATGGCAGCGCCGGTCGTACCGTAAGCGCCACAGAGGGTGAAATGACGAGTATAGACGCTGCAGCTCAACCGGCCGCCAACGAAGATGAGACTACCTCTCGATGAGTATGTCGAGGAATGCCTATTTAAAATACCGTGCACATACAGACGGCACAAGGGGTGCTCTATTTCTAAACCGGCGCTTGGGGGATCATTTATGCACATATATGGCGTCCTACTGGGTTGTCTTGGCTTTCATGGCAGCAGAGGCGTTGACGGAGTTTTACATAGCTAGGGACCCCACCAGTAGTAGACGACAGTGGAGTATACGCATTGGTGGCACAGCGATGCTTTGTTTTGTTTTGTTGTTTTGTAAGCCATATTCACAAGAGATCTAGATGCATGAAAGCGAACGTATTATATGGAATAGGATGTTACGGGCCGAGACAAGGGCCTATGAGTAGGAGTTAATCGAATAGACGAGTGTTATCGCACGAAAGCAGAGCATTGAACTATGTTGATTCTGTTTGCAGTCCTTCGATTTAATGTAGACTACTAAGCATACGACTGTCAATATTCCCAACTTTAGTGAATGTAGTGCTTTTATACAATGTGGGGGCGGCTATGTCATCAGCTTAGTTACCCGGCGCTGAGATGATCCGATTTAATCGCCGAGTGCGGGCGGACTGGCTGGGGCCTTGTGCTAAATTTCGACGGCTTCAGTCGCAAACTCATACAACAGCATTTGTATTTGTATTGCTGGAATAGGGCCAACATTCGGGTTTCCCTTTCCTGCTAGCAATCACATTATCACAATGCTTCGACAGTTTAGTACGAGCCTGCAACCAAAGGCCCGAGCCTCGTGCTCGCGCGCCTTGGCCAAGGCTTCCAGGTTCTCGCTGGTCCCGCGGAGGTCTATGGCCACGGTCCGTGTAGAGGGTATTCCCAGAGTTCGTACAATTTCTCACCATGCGAGGGTAGGAGACACTTTCTAATGAAGAATAGGAACCTACAGATCTCGACCAAGTCTCAACGCTTCCCAATGGCCTACGAGTTGCTTCAGAAGCTCTTCCCGGTTCGTTCACTGGTGTAGGTGTCTACATCGAAGGCGGCTCTCGATTCGAAAACGATTATCTCCGCGGCGTATCTCATATTATGGACCGTCTCGCCTTCAAGTCGACATCGAAGCACTCTGCCGACCAAATGCTCGAGAAGGTCGAGGCACTGGGTGGAAACATCCAGTGCGCCTCGTCGCGCGAGAGCATGATGTACCAGGCCGCTACCTTCAACAACGCCGTGCAACCGACCGTCGAGCTCCTTGCCGAGACGATTCGCGACGCCCAAATTACCGAGCAGGAAGTTGCGGAGCAGATTGAGACGGCGCGATACGAGATTCGAGAGATCTGGAGCAAGCCTGAACTTATTCTCCCTGAGCTTGTGCACACTGCTGCGTTTAAGGATAACACACTTGGAAACCCGCTGCTGTGCCCGGAGGAACAACTAGATACTATTGACCGAAACACGGTCATGGCGTACCGCGATCTCTTCTACCAGCCTGAGAGGATGGTTGTGGCTTTTGCTGGCGTGGAACATCAGGAGGCTGTTCGTTTGGCGAAGCAGTACTTTGACAGCATGAAGCAGGCTCCTCGGCTGCAGGAGGCGAAGGAGATGACTGGCTCTGAGACGAGTGAGAGCGAACTATCAGATAGCGAAGCCAGCGCATCGTCTCCTGCTTCGTCGGCTTCGTCATCACCACAGACCTCACCCAACCTATTCTCCCGAATCCCCTTCTTTAAGAACATCTCCACTTCAGCTCCTCAGAATACTGCTGTCTCCAACACCCTCCCCTCTCAACTCGATCTTCAGCGGCCCTCAAAGTACACGGGCGGCTTCCTCTCCCTTCCCGCTCAACCCCCCTCTCTAAGTGGTCTTCCTACCTTCACACATATTCACCTTGCTTTTGAGGGTCTCCCCGTTGCCTCGGACGATATCTATGCCCTTGCTACGCTTCAGACTCTTCTGGGCGGCGGCGGCTCTTTCTCCGCTGGTGGACCTGGCAAGGGCATGTACTCACGCCTTTACACTAATGTCCTGAACCAACACGGCTGGGTCGAGTCATGCATGGCCTTCAACCACTCTTACACCGACTCCGGTCTCTTTGGCATCTCGGCCAGCTGCCTCCCTGGCCGTACTGCCGCCATGCTCGACGTCATGTGCCAGGAGCTCCGTGCTCTCACCCTGACGACTGGCTTCTCACGTCTCCAAGAGACCGAGGTCTCCCGCGCAAAGAACCAGCTACGATCTAGTCTCCTCATGAACCTCGAGAGCCGCATGGTTGAGCTCGAGGATCTCGGCCGCTCAATTCAGGTCCACGGACGCAAGATCCCCGTCAGGGACATGTGCCGCCGCATCGAGAATCTGACAGTGGATGACCTACGCCGTGTAGCCAGCATGATTGTCGGCGGTAAGGTGAAGAACCCTGGCGGCGGAAGCGGTGCGCCTACCGTGGTGCTGCAGGAGGCTCAGGCCTATGGCGTGAGCAGCCATACGATGAGCTGGGATCAGATCCAAGACCGTATCGACAGCTGGAAGCTTGGCAAATCGTCATAGACGTGACGCATTATGATAAGAGATGAGGGCGAGAGGTTTATCCTGTTTGTCACTTGCAGTATCTCCGATGATGATCAAGGAGTTGTATAATAGAGTGGGATTCTTGTGCAGCATATACGGGGCTAAAGCGGGCATTTATGATGTAGCATTATCCGGAGCATGAAAGTGGAGATCTGGAAAATATGTATTATATACTTGAGCCCGCATGATTGCTCTACTAGATTCAAGACCAATGTATACCAGTTAAAAGTGAAGACCAACACCATGTATTCAAATATAATGTATTGTGTTGTATGAAATGTAGTTATCGCTAAAACTCCTGAACAGGTTGTATTCCCGTAGCATGTATGCTTGCGCCATCTTAATGATTCAGTGTTCCCACATTGTCTTTACTCTCCAAGCTCCATACCCAGATAAATCATAGTAGTTATTAAAATTTCCTTGATCAAAGTTTAGATCGTACAGCTTCGAGGCGATATTTGACGTCCTTGAGAGCTTTGTTTGTAGGCTTCCAATTGTCAAATTGCTTGAGCAGCTCGTTCGCCTCGGCGCTCAGCTCAGTACGCACAAAGTCCTCTTCCAAAAGGCCGCGCATGATCCACGGCAGTACGTATGGGTTTTGGGATGTCAAAGGGCCTTCGCGAGGGCTTATTACACAAGGGGTCTGTGCTTGGCTAGCAGGTGCCGTTTCCAGAGCATGCGAGACAGCAAGATCATATACCGCGTCGTCGTAGTAGAGACGGGAGTGGCCGACGCCTGAATAGAGTGAGCCAGCGAGAGGAATAGATAATTCACGGATAAGGCCGTGATCCGAGACGCCCAAATTGCGAAGTTTAAGAGCAAAGCCGACGAGATGTGCGATAAAGTCAGGGGCATGAACACGTCCGTCGATGAAAACTGCTCGGTATATGTAAGGGTGATTTGCGGGGGAGTAAACGGCAGACTGAAGTATTAGCTGACTAGAAATTGTGACGAAAATGCGGTTCTTACCTCTAGGGGCACGACCTGGTCATCAATGCTGCCAATGAATGTGATGCGAGCCCCATAGTCTACTACACGCTTGAGGGCGTTCTCAAAACGCTTCGAGTTATCACTGTCTGGATTTCCAAACTCCCACAACTCAGCAGCAGAGCCCATAAGCAAACCAGACTTGTAGTCAGGAAAGGGTCCCAATGCAACGCCAGCCATAGCGCAGACACCGACCTTGGTGTTGGAGATGATACCGAGATCAATGAGTTTCTCGAGCAACATGATGCTGACTGGAACGCCCTGCGAGTGGCAAGCAATCAAAACAAGGTCGGCACTGCGAATATGGTCGATCCAGTTGAGCATAAGTTTCCACAGGTTATCCACACGATCTCTGATTTTCCCCTCCCCCTCAAGTGCAACCTTCTCGATTTCACAATCACCACATCCATGAGCTTCAGCCCATCTTCGGATTGCCTCTGCCCCCAGACCTGCAAAACGTAGAGATGTCCCAGTTGGTTGACCAATCATGGGGCGAAGGTAAGTTGCAGGAAATAGACCATGGACGCCAATTGCGATAGCTTTCCGGATCTTCACAGGGTTGTCTACTCGAAAGACATGGTTTGGAGGAGAACGTTGTGAGCGAAGCAAGAGTTGCGTAATTTGCTTCAAGATGGACGGATTTTCTTTCATCTGATAAGTGCTAGAGAAGGATGGCAAGAGAAGATTATTTGTTTGCTTGGTTGATATTTCTGAGTCGGCGATAGATTGACCAGACGAAGCAACTTTGGATGTTGCCTTGTCAACGTCTTGAGTTGGCGTTACAGTCCTGGTCGGAGTTGAAGCGCCAGATATGGAGGGTGAGGGAGTGTCTAAGTCCATCGACTGTGGCCTAACGCGCTTATTCTTCTTGATCCACCCAGATTTGATAGTAGTTGGCGCATCTTTAGTCATTGGTGCCCCTTTTTTGGATTCCTTTGTTGGCGATACGTCGCATTCTGCCATAGGTCGGGGGTGAGCTTCTGATCCCTCACCCATCACTGCAACCTGTCCAGATTCTGGCAAAGGTGTGCTGTCCTTCGATTTTGGCGATTCCTTAGACCAAAAAGCCCATGTCGAGCCGGCTTTGGGCGGGGCTTCATGTTGGTGTGGAGGAGGGGGCGCGTCCGCCATAGTAACATCCTCCGAAGAGGTCTCGGTGGCTTGCTGCGTCTGGGCGTCCGACTTATCATCCGAGGCTTTGGCAGGCTCGGTGGACGAATATGGATACCAAAAGCTAAACCACGAGGCTGGCTGTGTCTCTTTCACACCCGCTGGTGACGAAATCGGATCTGGCGGTGTTGTATGTGCCGGTGGAGTGACAGGTCGAGGCTCATCGACTTCCTTGGTAGTCTCGGGTTCAGGCGTTGGGGTATTGACCGTGTCGGGCATTGGGTTTGTTTGCATCTCTGTGAAAGGCGTTTTGGACCACCATCCAAGCCATCCCGATGATGTTGCCGGGCGCTGAGGGCGCGTGTCTGATTGATCCTGGGGTTGAGCTTCAGGTTCTACTTCAGGATGAGCCGGACTTTCATCAACCCGGGGTTCTGGTTCCTTTTGTGCTGGTGTTTCTTGGGTCTCCCGAGTTTCTGCATCCTTTGACGTCTCGACAGGAGCCTCTGTATCCTTCTTTTGATTTTGAGGTTCGTTTTGCATGCTATCTTCTGTCATCGTGACATCTGACTTAGTCTCGGAAATCTTTGGCATCGTCTTGATCGTACCGGTCGAACTTCGAACACTGGCGTTATCGTCGCTTTTTCTCGCTTCGTATCGACTCAGGTCGGATGTTTTGTTTGACTTTACAGATCCCCCAAAAATGTTTTCTTTTGCAACGGAGGTAGATGCCGAGGCTTTGGGAGCTCGGGGCCAGGATTCATACCAGCTCTTTCTTTTCCGGACCTGGAAGTACAGTTAGATATCAAGGCGAAGTTCAGGTGACAGAGAAAAGATCCCACGTCTTTGTTTTTCTTTTGTTCAGCAGGATCCGATTCGCCCATGGTATGTTGTGTCGCTGGCGAGTTTGGACGCTTGTTTTGCTGCGCGGATGACGCCTCTGAGGCCTGTGATTGTGACGTAGTGGTCTCCCTTATCGAGTCGCTGACCGGGGTCTGAGAGTCGTTATTCTCGGCTACTTTCGTGGGGTTCGGACGGGCCTTTTTACGGGGAAGCATCTTGGATCAAGTTGCACGTTGAGATATCCTCAACCTGTAAGTTTATAGAGGTGTTTGACCATGTTTTGTTGGTGTTTCTCCAGAAGTAGGTTGGCTCAGTAGTTCCCGCCGTTGAACAGGTACTTATCGATAAGCACTTGGCAGGCATGCATTCAATGTACATCCCTAGGCACCTGGCAACTGTGGGTCGGTGGGGTCCTTCCGGGCCGGAAGAACAATCCAGTCCATCTTATCTTATCGGAAAAATTAAAAAAATTCTGGTACAACCTCTACTGCGAGTAAGAGTGTGAAAGACAGAGCAGTTGGTGATGCGCCAACGTCTTTCACAATGAGCAACCTTAAACGAAAAGACGCCCCTGGCAGCAATCCGCCTGCCAAGTCGGCAAAGAATACGAAGGAAGCCCGACCTACCAAGAAAGAGAATATTGCAAAAGATGCGAAAGCCGCTCCCAAGCCCAAGAAGAGCGCCGAGGCAGCTGAGAAGGGCCCTCTTGTTTCGCTCTTGAAGGATGAAGAGCCAATGTTCCCTCGAGGTGGCGCCAGCGTCCTTACTCCTCTAGAACAGAAGCAGATCCAGCTTGAGGCGAAGGCTGATGCTATGCGCGACGAGGAATTCAACACCGCCGGCAAAGTGCAAAAGAAGAAGAAGCGGAAGACGGCGCTAAAGGGCGACAAGAAGACGGAGAAGAAGGATGGAGAGGAAGGAGACACAGTCAAGGTCGAGAGTCTCAGCTTCAAGGTAGAGTGCGAAATTAGTGTCATTTATGCTTGGTAACTAACGTTGGACTAGAAACTTGTCAAGGGCTCTCTGGTACTCGGCCAAGTCGCACGAATCAACAACCTCGATCTCGAAGTCGCGTTGCCAAACAACCTTACCGGTCACATCTCAATCGTCGCCATCTCTCAGCAATTAACGGAACGTCTCGAGAACGAGACTGCGGAGAAGGGTGACGATGAGGAGGACGACGCTGAAGACGATGAGGGCATCGATCTCAAGTCCATGTTCGCCGTGGGACAATACTTGAGAACGTACGTGGTGTCCACCGTGGACGAATCTGCCACCGGCAAAGGCAAGCGACGTATCGAACTGTCACTACGACCCCAAGAGGCCAACACTGGATTGGAAAAGGACGATGTTGTCGTGAACGCTACTGTTATGGCGTCGATTTCCAGTGTCGAGGATCGCGGTTTTGTGATGGACACCGGTATCGAAAACCTGGGTGCTTTTCTTGCCCGAAACGAAGTTGAAAAGACCATCGATGAGCAAAGATTGCAGCCTGGTGCTGTCTTCTTGTGTCAGGTTATCAGCAAGAGCGCCAATGGCAAGATTGCACAGCTCTCACTTCTGCAGAAGAAGATCGGTAACATCAAGAGTCTCCCGGCCGACGCGACTACTATCAACACTTTCCTTCCTGGTACCATTGCCGATGTTCTTATCTCAAACACTGATCGAAGAGGCCTCTCCGGAAAGATCATGGGCCACCTCGATGTGACTGCAGATATTATTCACTCTGGTGCCGGTCCGGCTGGAGTGAGCTTGGACTCAGCTTACAAGGTTGGTTCAAGAGTCAAGGCAAGGATCATCTGCAATTTCCCAGCTGCTAGGGAACCCAAGCTTGGGATCTCTCTTCTCCCTCATATTGCTTCCCTCGAAAAGAAGCGCCCGACTAAATCCACCGATTCCAAGAAAAACCCTACTCAAGTACTCCCGATTTCTTCCACGGTAGAGACGTGTACCGTCCGTCACGTTGAACCTGAAATTGGTGTGTTCGTCGATATTGGTATCCCTGGGCTGAGCGGATTCGTACATATTTCACGAGTCAAGGACGGCAAGGTGGACGCACTTTACGAATCAAGCGGCCCCTACAAGGTTGGATCAGAACACAAAGGTCGAGTCGTTGGTTACAACGAGATCGATGGCCTATTCCAGATATCTTTCGAGAAGTCTGTACTTGAACAACAGTATCTCAGGCTCGAGGATGTTCCAATTGGCGCTGTTGTTACATGCGAGATTGAGAAGGTTGTTGTCGGCGAGAAGGGTGTCAGCGGCCTCATTGTGAAGGTAGCCAACGGTATCACTGGTTTCGTCCCCGAACAACACCTTTCCGACGTTCGACTGCAGCACCCGGAGAAGAAGTTCCGTCAAGGCATGAAGGTCAAGGCTCGAGTTCTCTCAACCAACCTGTCTAAGAAGCAAATGCGTCTTACCTTGAAGAAGACTCTTGTGAACTCAGAAGCCCCCGTCATCCAATCGTACAATGAGGCCAGTGTTGGCATGCAGGTTCCTGGCACCATTGTCAATATCCTGGCGTTTGGTGCACACATCCAATTCTTCGGTAATGTGCGAGGATTCTTGCCCATTTCAGAAATGAGTGAAGCTTATATCAAGGATCCTCATGAGCACTTCAGAATTGGCCAGGTCGTCAGTGTACATGTTCTTGACGTTGAGCCTGAGTCTAGAAAGCTTATTGTATCGTGCAAAGACCCTTCTGCTTTCGGTCTGGACAAGCAGAACGCTCTCCAGAAGCTTCAGCTTGGCGATGTCGTCTCTGCCAAGGTTACGCAGAAGACCGAGGACCAAGTCTTTGTGGAGCTGACCGACTCGCTACTCAAGGCTATCCTCCCTGTTGGACACCTTACTGACAAGTCCGTATCGAAGAACCAGTATGCTTTGAAGCGCATTTCTGTTGGCCAGACCCTGTCCGACTTGGTGATCATTGACAAGAACGACAACCGACGTGCTGTCATCCTCAGTCACAAGCCAAGCCTCGTCAGCGCCGGCAAGGACAAGACTCTTCTTACTCGTTTTGAAGATGCTAAGGAAGGCAAAATTGTTGTTGGCTTTGTCAAGAACATCACAGTTACTGCTGTTTTCGTGCAGTTTGCTGGAAACCTTACCGCTCTTCTGCCCAAGTCTCGTCTGCCTGCTGATGTTCAGGAGCAGCCCGACTTTGGCATGCACAAGAATCAGTCAATCGAAGTCAAGATCGTTTCTGTCATCCCTGATCACCGCCGAATCGTGGTAGCCTCGACTGACTTTGACGAGTCCGCTGAGTTGGAAAAGAAGAGTAAGGCCAGCGAAAAGCCTGCTGCTTCAGATGACCTGGAGTTCGGAAGCATTACCAAGGCCAAAATCACATCTATCAAGGATACGCAACTCAACGTGCAGCTGGGCGACGGCAAGGTTCAGGGCCGAATTGATGTCTCTCAAATTTTCGACAAGTGGGAGGATATTCCCGACCCCAAGGACCCGCTTGACAAGTATCACAAGAACCAGAACATCTCTGTGCGTGTGATGGGAGTCCACAGTGCCAAGGATCACCGATTCCTTCCATTCTCTCATAGATCACTACACTCTGTCCTTGAGCTTACGGCGAAGCCAAGCGATCTCAAGGCCGCAACACTCGAACCCATTTCGCTTGAAAGTGTCAAGGTCGGCGAGACCTATGTTGCTTTCGTCAACAACTCTAGTCCTCAGCACCTCTGGGTCAACCTTTCTCCCTCAGTTCGTGGTCGCGTATCTGCCATGGAAGCGTCGGATGATTTGTCCCAGCTTAACGACCTTGAGGCAAACTTCCCTGTCGGTTCAGCCATGAAGGTGAGAGTGACCGGCGTGGATGCTGGCAACAAGCGTCTTGACCTTTCAGCCCGCTCCTCCAGTTCATCTGAAGCCGTTACTTGGAGTGCTCTGAAGCAGAACATGGTTCTTCCCGGGCGAGTCACCAAGGTCAACGAGCGCCAGGTTTTGGTCAAGCTGAGCGAGCTTGTGTCCGGACCTGTGCATCTCCCTGACATGACTGATGACTTTGACAATGTCAACACTCTTAAGTATAAGAAGGGTGATGTTGTCCGCGTTTCTATTGTGGAGCTGGACTCAAGCAACAAGAGGCTTCGCCTGTCAACTCGTCCTTCACGCATCATGAGCTCTACTTTGCCAGTCAAGGACAAGGAGATCAACGATGTTGCTCAACTGGACGCTGGTGAGATTGTTCGAGGCTTCGTCAAGAATATTTCGGACAAGGGACTCTTCGTTCTACTTGGTGGACAGGTCACTGCGTTGGTCAAGATCTCGAACCTGTCTGATCGTTACTTGAAGGAATGGAAGGACAACTTCCAGGTCGACCAGCTTGTTAAGGGCCGAGTTATTGCCGTTGACAAGCTAACTCGTCACGTGGAGTTGAGCTTGAAGTCTTCCGTCGTCGATGAAGATTACACTCCTCCTATCAGCTTTAACGACATCAAGGAGGGGCAGGTTGTGACTGGAAAGGTCCGCAAGGTCGAGGAGTTTGGTGCTTTCATCTTGGTTGACAACTCTGACAACGTCAGCGGTCTCTGCCACCGCAGCCAGATGGCTGAGAAGCCCGTCAAGGATGCTACGAAGCTCTACAAAGAGGGAGATGCTGTCAAGGCTCGCGTTCTAGAGGTTAATGCTAGCAAGAGACGAGTTACCTTTGGGTTGAAGCCATCCCTTTTCGAGGATGCCGACACTGATATGGATGACTCCGACGAGGGCGTTGAACTCGACGGCGAAGATAGTGACGAGGATGTGGAAATGGACGATGGCGGTGCTCTGGTCAAGATCCTCGGCACAGATAATGTAGAAGACTCAGATGGAGAGGATGAGGAAGACGATGAAGATGACGATGACGAGGAGGATGATAGCGAGGAAGATGAGGACGAAGATGAGGATGAGGACATGGAGGATCGGCCAGCCAAGAAGTCCAAGGGTCTTGGTGCAGGCAAGAAGTCCGAATGGTCTGCTGACCCCTTCGATGAGCCAGAATCTGAGTCAGAAGAGCAACCGAAAGACAAGGAGAAGGCGAAGAAGAAGAAGCGCAGCAGGGACGAGATCCAAGTCGACCGAACCGCTGAGCTCGATGTCAACGGCCCTCAGACCTCAAGTGACTACGAGCGACTTCTGCTTGGACAGCCTGATTCTTCAGAGCTGTGGATTGCCTACATGGCTTTCCAGATGCAGGTCTCTGAGCTTTCAAAGGCACGAGAGGTTGCGGAGCGAGCCATCAAGTCCATCAACATTCGGGAAGAGACCGAGAAGCTCAATGTCTGGGTGGCATACCTCAACTTGGAGGTTGCCTACGGCACCAAGCAGACTGTGGAGGAGGTCTTCAAGCGAGCTTGCCAATACAACAACGAGCAGGAGGTGTACGAGCGACTGGCTAGCATCTACATCCAGTCTGAGAGGCTCAAGGTAAGCTAACCCAGCATGTATCACATGGGAAATTCACTAACGCATCAACAGGACGCGGATGCCTTGTTCGAGACAATGGTCAAGAAGTTCGGTGCCAAGTCTCCCAACGTCTGGCTCAACTACGCTCACTTCTTGCACGTTACCCGCAATGACCCTGCCCGAGCTCGCTCTCTTCTACCCCGAGCCACTCAACAGCTCGACAACCGTCATAGCCAGAACCTCGTGAGCCGTTTCGCGGCGCTCGAGTTCCACTCTCCCAACGGAGAAGCTGAGCGTGGGCGCACCATGTTCGAGGGTCTTCTCGCTGCCTGGCCCAAGAAGGGTGACCTCTGGAGCCAGCTGCTCGACCTCGAGATCGGTCTGGCAGAGGCTGATCCCACCGCCGTTCGAGACGTATTCGAAAGGCGGACACGGGTCAAGGGTCTGAAGCCCCAGCAAGCAGAGAAGTGGTTCAGGCGCTGGGCCACATGGGAGGAGAAGCTAGACCCCAAGGGCAAGGACAAGGTTATGGGCAAAGCTCAGGGGTGGGCTGCAGCCTTCAAGGCCAAGAAGGAGGCGGACGCTGCTGCTGCTGCTGAGGACGAGATGGAGGAGTAGAGATTTGTATTTTAATTCGGGATACCATATGACAGGGCATTCAAAAGTTTCCAAGGATAGAAAGAATCTGATTGAGCAACCAAAATACATACACACATGATAATCAACAGTTCCCAATTCTATGATGAAATAAGAATGATGGCATGTTGCATTGACGTTGACAACCAAGACTCAAATACGAAGTGAAGTGAAGTGGTGCGGCTCTCGGCAATTAAAAGGGCTGAGGTGCCAAGTAATAGCGCGTCATGCTTGCACTGATCTGGCCGGCAGTTGCCCATCTAGTAGTAGCTAGCTCGTGTTCTAGCTTGAGAAAACGTTACCTCAGAAGCAGCTCCCGCCTCTGAATCTGACCGTCTGACGTAGATTTGTCTCTGAACACTTCCACTAGAGATTCTCGCATAGCCACAACTCCTCATCTTCGGCCGGGGCTCCCGGCGACGAAAGCTCCAAGCCAAGTCCCAAGATGGAACGGCGGTGATAGGGATCGGCGCTGGATCCCTGGTTGCTGTAAATAGAGTCGAGACGTGATTGGTGGGGGATTTGACGTGTCTGCTGTTGACAATGGGACGCATGGATGACATGACATGGCATTGGGCTTGCAACTGGTATAAAAGGCCCTCGAGCTGCTGGTCTTTCTATCATATACGACTCCCTTCTCAACACCTTCAAGCATCTCTCCTGCAACACCGTCAACATGCGTTTCTCCGTCGCTGCCGCTGCCACCGCCCTCCTCGCCCTCGCCGAGGCCAGGGTCGCCGATATCAAGGTCCCCAAGGAGATCCAGCCCGGCAAGCCTTTCGAACTTATCGTCGAGCGTGAGAACTACATCCAGGCCGTCTACGACGTCGCCTTCGTCATCGGCTATGCTCCCACCGACCAATACCACGGTACTCTGGGCAAGGTTGCTGACTCTTTCTACATCGGACCTGGTAAGACACTCAACTCTCGCCTATCCATCAACAGTTGCTAATTCACCTTCAGTCGAGTCCAACAAGCTCGAGCCCTTCAGCAAGACCATCACAATCCCCAAGGACGCCCCCAAGGGCAAGGGTCTCATCACCTCTGCCCTGGCCAGCATCTACGGTGTCTCCAGCGGCCCTGTCTGGAGCTACTGGAATGCTACCGTCTATTTCGGTGACAAGACAAGCCAGGAGTACATCACCGCCCAGCCCTACTTCCCCGACGCCTAAATTTGAGCGTTGGAGCATGGAACATGAAACATGGAGCTTGAGCTTGCTTACCGTTGTGTTGGGAATGGAGACTTCGTGGGTAATGACTCGAGCAGTAATTTCCCCTGCCATGAGCCTTGAACTCAATATATAGCTTTACACTTGCACATTTAGATTTTTAGACTTTTGACGCCAAATGAACACACATTTATCTCTTCCATGTACATGCCATGTCCTTGTGCTTGATGTTTCTCACTTCTGGAATTAGCTTATTTATATACTCGTTGCAGGGGTACTATCGATCCTTGCAAAGGATAATCTAACTAGGGTATCACTCTATGGGAAACAAACGCAATTGACCTCCCTAGCTATGCTTGCTTTGTTCTTGACCGCTACACAGTACTCGTTACTTTATTTCGGCTTGAGGTACTTCATACCGTTGACACTTCCCCATACGCTATCACTCACTTTGGCTGGGATCTTGCGTCCACGAAGCCGTTGGTCAATCAACCACATACCGACCACAAATTCTGTACGACCTAGAACCCCTTGTCCCTTGCGGTCAACCAGATCCCATACCTCAGCCAACTCGTCTATCGGTAGACGGGAGCGTTTCCAGATGTCACGAACGACAATGTTTACGACGTATTCCGAAGGGTCACCATCCATCGCCTCGTAGGGTGAGTTGGGCAAGTCGAGCAAAAGACCGCGATTGGAAGCCCATACCGCTTCGTAGCGTTTCCGCTCGCGGGGAGTCACCTCTTCCCGCCACTTCTTCCGTGAGCCTTCGTGATGCTTATGCTTTCCTTTCTGGAATTTGTGTAGACCTTTCTTTTTGTGACGATCTACTTCTTCGTCTTCGTGTTTGGCCGGCTGCCGCAAGGTTTGCATCATGCGAGGTGATTTCTGTCGTCGAGGTAATGGCGGAGCAAGACTGCCTCCTGTGTTGTGAGGTGTCAGACGAGCTGATGCGAGTGAGCCAGCCATGATGGCGCTTGTGAGAGATTCAAGTGGTAGACTCGTAGCTGATGAACTTTTGAGATGGTTTCGTCTCGGGTCTCGAGTTGGTGAAGGCGGGTTGCTACCTGTAAAGTGCCGCTTCACCGGCAGCGATGGAGGAGACTCGCGCATAGGTGACTGAACTGAAGATGCAGACACAAAAGTGTCATCCGATGATACTGTATGAGACGATGTCGGTCGTGGTTCTATGGGGCTAGGCCTTTGGCGAGATAATCGAGGCTCTATTTGAGGAACGGAGCGTTTTTGTGTGATAACGGGTGTCTTCTCTTGCAGCACACTCTTGGACTCGACCGTTGGTTTGTTTGCCCCTCTAGGTTGCGGCGGTGTTGGAGGGCGTTGCTTTGTTTGCGCTCTAGGCCTCGGGCTACGCTTTTGGGGATCCGGTGATGGTGGTGATAGGACCTGTGTTGCATGGCGAGTGATTATCTGTGGTGGTGTCTTCGGTCTCAGAACTGGCTTCGGGGGCCTCGTGGGCGTAGGCGATAGTACTTCTGGTGGTGGTTTGAGGGGTGTCCGAGGCTCCGGCGTTAGTGTTCGAGGCTTTGGCTTGGGTTTTAGTTTCGGTTTCGATTCCATGAAAGGTCCGCTTTCTGGATATGGCGCCTGCTCTTCCGAGATGCTCTCAGCCGGTTCCTTGGGTGCTCTAACAGGAGTTCTCTTGGGAGAGCCTCGTTTGACAGGATCTCCTGCTCGACTTTGCTCGAACATAGATATGAGTGACCCAGTAGGCGCAATAGATCCCGAGTCAACTACATCGCCGCTGCTCGATGAACCCCCAATACTGGTCTTCCTCCGTGGAGTTCGCGCCTTGGGACTCGGACTAGCGCTTCGACTGGCTGCCAGCGTGGCAGCAATGAAGCTTGCGCTCTTAGCATCTGTCCTTCCTGAGGCGGAACTTGGATGAAGCTGGCCTGGACTAGAGCCCAGCTGCCTGAGCCTTGCCGCGACCGATGCTCCGTTTTGGCCGTATTGTTCGGTATCGATGGTGCTTCCGCCCGTGCTCTGCGGCGCGAGCTTTTTGGCAGGACTCCGAGGTCGCCCGACTGAGGTTGCTGCAGTCAACGCGCCATTGTTCTTCTGCGGAGGAGGTGGAGGTGCAGGTTTATTCTTGTTAAAGGCAAGCGTTGCGCCCTGGAGAGCTGCGGCGGCATCGGAGGAGCCCGTCGTATGGGCTGCGACGGGAGTCATCACCGTCAAGGCGGCATCGGAGAAGTTTAAGATGAGGTCATGTGTTGATGGATGCGGTGAGAGTCTGAGGGATATGCTTATACTGTTGGGCCAGAGGGTCAAAGGTTGGCAGATGACGATGATGAAGACGTAAGATTTGGAGAGTCGAGTGGGAGGGCCGAAAGCTCAAATAAATTCCAGGGACCTTTACGCGGGATGTTCCACCTGTCTACGTAGGTCTCGGATCGCCTGGAGCCACTAGAGCCTCTCCCGGTTTAGCGGACATGAACGGCCGCTAACACGGCTGTTCCTAAGAGAAACCCCTGACTATCTTTAGAATATCTGGCAACCGAGACGACGGGATGGCTGCTGTCATTCCGTCTGTGAAATTTGCCAAGATGATTAATTAATAAATAAATCCAGTCAGTATTTGAGATAGCTTTTGTTCTTGTTGCAAGTCGGTATATTCGACGTAGTTTTTATGCTTGCTGCATGAGTTGCAACCATAATGAGGTCCTCAGAAACATTGGTCTAAAGCTATTCAATATTGAACTCGATATATAAGAAAGGCCTATCAAACTACATTTGTCCGAAACCAGCAAGAGGTTGACTTAAACTTAAACTTCGCGGCTAAAATCATCGACGGGAATATTGTTGTATAAAGTTCAAATACATAAAAGTCATGGCTCGGTCCATGTTATCAACTCCCGAACCCTTCTTTGCCCTTGTTTAGTCATATAGATACTTCGTATACTTTTATCTGATCCTCGATAAGGTTTCATAGACACATTTAACATCACAGCTAACTGTTTTAGCGGTTCAGTAGCTCATAGCCAGAAAACTAGTTGCATCCATTAACATAAAAACACCAAATCCCCTCCCACCAACCGCCCAGCTTTCCCTTTTCACATAAGCTCAAGGGCGCTGGTGGTTCGTGTCGATTCTATCGGTCATATCAGACGAATCAGTCGCATCAGCCTTTCCTGGCCCTATCTCGTGGATCTGGGCCGCATTCGAATCAGGCGCCTCGGCCAGCACAGGACCTGGGGGAGGCTGTTGCCAGCCTTGGTACGGAGCCATGTGTTGTTGCTGAGGAACCATGCTGTAGGGAATCTGCTGCTGAAGCTGGGGCTGAGGCTGCTTCTTTTTGCTATCTCGTCGACGGATGAACAAGATGGCGAGACCGACGAGGACGAGGACGAGGACGGCAACTCCTTCAACGACGCCGCCAACGATAGCACCAACATTGTTGCTCTTCTTCTCACCGTCCTCACTGGTGTCGGAGTTATCTTGAGGCAGATTTGTGACCGTTGCAGTCGCCCTGGCCGAGCTGGGTTCCTCTGTGCTTGACGCCTCCTCTTCAGACGCGGTGGTCATGGCTGGGAATATAGCCACTTCCAGACTCGAAGTAGCAAATCCTTCGAACCCTGAAGGAAAGTTCATGCTGCTGAAGCCGGTTTCCTCATGGCAAGCGAGTCTCTCGATGTTTTTGGGGAAGTATATCGTGAAGCATTCGGTCCGGGTACCTGCAGTGCTGTTCACGATTTTCATGAGTAAGTGGTTATTCCTCAGATTCTTGGGCGCCAACTCACCATAAAAGGATGTTGGCATTCCGTTGGCAGTCTTTATCGCACTTCTCTGGGTCCATGGCTTCTTCCTTATTCATACATGCTGTCCTGAACTCCGTCTCACCGCAAAACGCGATGTTGTACTTGTCATTCTCGTACTTACACGATGTGCCAGGAGAACATGTAAAGACGAAATTAGTGTTTGGCGTGTAGGATCCGCAAGTAACGTCGGGAGCAACCGTGATGTTGAGAGTTTCTGTAGTAAGACCAGATACAGACCCCGTCTCTGCGCGTCCGTAAAGATCGTGCTGGTGAAGTTGGCTCAGGTGCCTGAGGTGGCACATCGAGGGCACTCGTGAGAGAGCAAAGTGCAATAGCCGCCAAGGCGAACCATCTCATTGAGGAACTCATGTCCTAGGCTTGTGAATATAGGGTTTGTGGAGAGGAGAAGAGAGGTCGGAAGATAGCTTTTCAGCAATTCAGCCCCGAGCGGGCAAACATGTCACAATCTCTGGTTATACCCATGCAAGCTAATGAGCCAACCCATCATCTCAAACACTGCTGGCGTTGATGAGCCAAGACAAGAATAAGCACTTATTAGCGCCACCAGGCTGAACCAGGCAAGATATTACGGCGCAGTCGTCCCAGTTGGCTCTTGTACATGCATATACTACGTAGGGCTACTTTAAACCAGCCTCTTAATCTTGTTTGACCTCTGGTCTGACATCATTGCAGCTAAACAGCAGTGTCTGGTTGAGTGAGAAACTGGACGTGATACCTAGTTGGTTGGGAATAACGGGAATGACTTCACTCTTGAGCTAGCCGTGGTGGGTATCCCCCGAGACATATGGTACAAGGTAGAATGCGAATAAATCCACTGTTTTCATGTCATCGAGAAAAGACTCCTACTATAGTATTTATATGTTTTACCCTGACAGTCTGGGAGAGTCTATTCCGAATCCCCCCACACTATCCCTGCAAGCTTATACTGTGGACTCAGCCCTGTAAGGCAGAGGCAACCTACATTGAACTTGTAAGAGCTTCAATGCATATAGATTGCCTCAAAAGGAAATCGTAGCGATCGCTCTAACCGTTAGGCCAAGTTATCGATAGACAAATGGGAGTCTTTTGTTCAAAACTAAATACTAATCTACCAAACTCACGAGTTAATATACATGTTATACAACCATCTGGTTCTTATCTATAGCCCTATACTTACTTCATTGCACATCCATCCAGATTTATATTGATTTATGCGTCTGAAACGGCACTTACGCAGTCCAAGTTCCACTCTCATGACAGTATCATGTCTGCAGGCAACATATGCTACTGCTAAAACCCTAACTTAAATCATACATCACTCAACCGTCAGAAAACCGCAACCACATGAAGCCTCGTCTCACATGAACTAAAACTATAGTGTTTTCCAAAGCAGTGGTTGCCTTTGACCGGAGCTCACTGGGTATCCAGATGATTCTCTTCCCCTTCTTCAGAATCCATTCATGGTCAGGACTCAGATAGTAGCCATCAAAGAAAAACTTAGCGTCCCAGATTCGATCAAGGGGTCTCCTGGACGATAGCGTACGGTCGAGGTCCACGACTCCATACTCGGTAACAATCCTGGTGTCATCCACAAAGCATTTGGAAAGATCCATGGTAGGGTAAACCATAAGATGCTCCAAATGCCTTCCTGTTGGCACGTCCCAAACGCATAACTCAGTAATAAAATATTTCAAGGCTGAGCTGATCAACTAAAACACGCAACCAACTGGAGCTAAATTCTTTGTACTTTATTTCTCTTCTGTTACGATCCATAACTAATTCTTTTCACGATCCTCCTTCAGAGATACAATGCGGTTAAGCACAATCTTGTCATCTGTGCTATCTGAGTCCATAGCCTAAGGCATTGTTAGTCGATATTCTTGTACCGGAGACATAAGTACTTACAAAGTAGGCAACGCGCATGGCCTGGAATCGCACACTTTCAGGTCCGCTAGCCTCACTTGTTTCACCAGCCGTCTCGGGCCAAGGAGCTCTCTGGCGCACCTCCTTAAAGCCCTCCTCAATAAGAGCCTCTGGGTAGACCACCTCACTGTTGGGGTTGATATCATTCATGAATCCACCTTCGACGGCTGTGGGGTCATCAGACTTGAAGAGAGGGCTGTGTACTCGAGCCTCCACCTTGATGGAGCCCTCGGGCACCCACTGGATGTAAGTCTTAGGCTTGCTCTCCTTATCGAACACGGCCTTGATGCTGGTGACCTTGCCTGACTCATCCTTCTCGAATGACGTAGCCTTGATAGGGTGAGGGGCGTTGAGAAGACCGACAGTCTTGCCAGGGGCCAGTCGGAAATAACCCTTGATGTCCTCCTCGCGGAAGTCGGATCGGTCGATGTACACGGTCTTGGTAAGGCGCACCTTGTGGTTGCCAAACTTGGGGTCCTTGGGGGAGTATGGAACATCAAGTTCCTGGGTTTCCTCGAGATCCTCAATGACAATGGGGACGGGGTCAAGGACAAGCATAAGACGTGGCACCGTGTTCTCGAGGTAACGGCGGACAGTCTGCTCAAATCGGGAAATCTGGATGATGGTCTTGGCTGTGGTGACACCAAGCTCATTGATAAAGGCCAACAGAGCTCCAGGTGGGATACCTCGGCGTTTGATGGCGATCAATGTGTAAAGTCGGGGGTCATCCCAGCCTCGAACAATTCCACCCTCAACCAGCTTCTTGAGAGCTCGCTTGCTCATAATTGTTCCGCTAACATTGAGTCGACCTATGAGATGTTAGTCCCATCAGTTCGTAGCCCTGAGAACCAACTTACCAAACTCTCGCTGCATTGGCTCGTACACCTCCAGAGTCTTGTTCAACCATTCGTAGCTCTCACGGGACAGGATGAACTCAGTCGTGCACAGACTGTGCGTGATACCCTCGAAACTATCGCATAGACAGTGTGTGAAATCGTAGGTGGGGAAGATCTTCCACTCGGGAGCTCGATGGTGTGGCTTCTGCTTCTTGGGTATCCGGTACGCCGCAAGATCCCACATCTGGGGGTTGCCGTTTGTGATGTCCTGTTTCATACGAAGGAACGCGGTCTGGGGCTCATATTTGCCATCATGCATATCCTGAAACTTCTGGAGGTTTGTCTCAACGTCCTGTTCGGCGTGCTTGCATCGATAACGGGGTCCCTCTTTTCCTTCCTTTCCTCCGCGCTGAAGCTTGATCTCGGCCTCATTGCAGTGGCAGACGTAGGCCTTCTCCTTCTTGATGAGTTCCTTGGCGAGGTCGAAGAGCTTCTGGAAGTTGTCACTTGAGTGGGTGATGGCACTGGGTTCGAAGCCTGTTGGTATTCGATATTAGACTGGGGGTTCGTGGGTAATGGGTATTGGGTTGCCCACCAAGCCACCTGATGATCTTCAAGATCCATTCAAAGTATACCTCCTCCTCTTCATCAGGGTTCGTATCGTCGAATCTTTATACTCGTCAGCTATACCATGCGTGTTCCAGTAGTATTATCGTACCTAAGAATCTACCAAAGGTTAGCATCCTCAGCAGCATTCCACAATAGAATCTTACCGTCTTGCCACCGTGGTAGCGAGCAAAGCCAAAGTCAATGGCAATAGCCTTGGCGTGACCCAAGTGAAGGTATCCATTCGGCTCGGGAGGGAATCGAGTAACGACGGGGTTCACAGGTCGCTCCTTGTAGACGTCGGCGAGGAAGCCCTGCTTGAACATAGCATCGGGGTCGAGCTGGGTCGGTTCCTGGGCCTTGGGCTTAGGCGCGGCGGGTGCAGGGTTCGCCTCCTGCTTCTTTGCCTTTTCCTCACGTGAGGCCTGAGCAGCCGCCTTCTTGGCTCGCTTCTGAGTACGCTTCTTGAGCTCGTTGCGCGTGACCTGCTCGCCCGTCACCTCGTCAAGCACGAGCTTGACGGTGCCCTCGGTGACCTCAGCGACGGGGTCGGACATAATAGGAATTGGTCTAAGATTGGTATTCGGTTCGGTCGATGTCTGCTATGACGATGTCGTCGCTTTGGATGATCTTTGAAGCTTGTGGTGGGGTTATTTTCTGGCAGACGAAAGTTGTTGTTCGTTGGGGGGGGAGGGGTGGAGGGGGTCTGTGT
>JAJJWO010000508.1:0-10309 GCA_021655895.1 Fusarium sp. NRRL 66739
ATAGATCTTATTTATACTGCTAACAGTATGGCTAGTTATATAATCTTATTTATACTGCCGGCGGTATAAATATAATGCGCCCTGGGGGAGCAACGGATGACAAATGCTGTAAAGGCAGTCACTCAATATATTTAATCCTAATTCCTTTTCTTTTTAGTAAAAAATTGGTGATTAATCAGTTAAACAGACCAATGAGCAAGGGGAAAGTCTAGAAGAATTAGAAACTGTAGAGTCCATTATCGGATGGCGCCCGTCCCGGTTCGGATGTTAGACCGCCCACCTCCGGGCAGCTGAGCTCCGGGTGAGGTGCGGCTTTGGAATCTGTAATGGAGGGTCGAGTGCAGTAGAATTTTTCTCGACCTCCATCCAATTCAGCTCCGAATGGCTGGTCACCTCGTGGCTCTGCCGAAAGGGTCTCAACCTTTTTTTGATATGACACATGTCAAACGGTGACGACTCTCCCAGAGCCTCTTGAGAGACGTTGATGATGCTAGATCATAGCTGGACAATCCATCACCCCCTGCTCTACCATTGCAGGGCCTCAGTATCAGCAGCCTCTCAGCGACGAGAAAATCACCATTACCAAGAAGCCCCACCAACTCCACCAGATCCACAGGGACGTGGTCCCCCACTGACTGACTCCTGGGGCCCATGACGTGAGATGGACCAATTGCTAGTGCTCAATTTCAAGACAGGGCGTCGGTTCTTGAAGCCGGTACCGCTCCGAGGCGATAGATACCTGGGGATGCTGGGATTGGGGTCGGGACGGACAGAACGGAGTACGGATACCGCAGAATGGAAGGCTCTTTGCCTTGTTCTGGGGCCTTCCATGAATCGCGTTCGTATATCAGTCGGAAGCTGACAGTCCTGACACTGGCACGGCAGCTCCTCCCGCTCTTGCTCTCGGCTACCCCCTAAAAAGAACCGACAGTCCCTTATCTTTTGTCTCTTTTCTTCTTTTTTCATTCTCTGCCTTCCCATAGCTGAAGCGTTTCACTCTTCACGATCCTTCACAATCACGGTACGTTCACTCACCACAATCCTATCACTGGTAGAGGCTCCTTGTTTGCTTCAATACCTGATCATAACATCACATCCCGATCTCTCATCTTCACACCTCGTTCAACCCCAGCAGCTTTCAGAGCCAGTATTTAACATTCCTGCCTCACAGATGGCCTTCGCTACCCGACAGTTTGCCCGCGCGGCTACTCGCGCTACCCGCAATGGCTTTGCTATTGCTCCTCGACAGGTCATCCGCCAGCAGGGTCGCCGCCACTACTCTTCTGAGCCTGCCCAGAAGTCCTCTTCCACCTGGGTCTGGTTGACCGGTGCCGCCGTTGCTGGTGGTGCTGGCTTCTACTTCTACTCCAATGGCGCTTCCGCAACTCCCAAGGTCTTCACCCCCACCAAGGAGGACTACCAGAAGGTCTACAACGAGATTGCCGCTCGTCTGGAGGAGAAGGACGACTACGATGATGGCAGCTACGGCCCTGTCCTGCTCCGTCTCGCTTGGCACGCCAGTGGCACTTATGACAAGGAGACTGGCACTGGTGGCAGCAACGGCGCTACCATGCGATTCGCTCCCGAGGCTGACCACGGTGCCAACGCTGGTCTTGACGCCGCCCGCAAGTTCCTCGACCCCGTCAAGGAGAAGTTCCCCTGGATCACTTTCTCTGATCTCTGGATTCTCGCTGGTGTCTGCGCTATCCAGGAGATGCAGGGTCCCACCATCCCCTACCGACCCGGCCGATCCGACCGCGACGTCTCTGCCTGCACACCTGATGGCCGTCTCCCCGACGCCTCCAAGCGCTCTGGTCACCTCCGAGACATCTTCTACCGCATGGGTTTCAACGACCAGGAGATCGTTGCTCTGTCTGGTGCCCACGCTCTTGGCCGCTGCCACACCGACCGATCCGGCTTCGAGGGTCCCTGGACTTTCTCTCCTACCGTCCTGACCAACGACTACTTCCGTCTCCTGATCGAGGAGAAGTGGCAGTGGAAGAAGTGGAACGGCCCTGCTCAGTACGAGGACAAGTCCACCAAGACCCTCATGATGCTTCCCAGCGACATTGCTCTTGTTGAGGATAAGAAGCTCAAGCCTTACGTCGAGAAGTACGCCAAGGATAACGATGCTTTCTTCAAGGACTTTTCCGACGTTGTTCTCCGGCTTTTCGAGCTTGGTGTTCCCTTCGCTCCTAACACCGAGAGCCAGCGATGGACCTTCAAGCCCACACACGACTCTTAAGCTGTTGAACATATCAGGAGAAGCAGCTGGAGATGCATTGTAGGATTTATGCGAGAACTGAATTTGGTCATCATGTCGGTTGATGAAGTTGAAGAGCGATATCCGGAGTTTTGATTGTAATCATTGGGTGCTGGCTTGGACTGTCGGCTCACTTATAGACTTGTTTTTACTGTGGTACTTGGCTGCGTTGTTGCATGCCAATGATCCAAGACGTCTATCTCGTATGGTAGAGATCAAAAGAATTTCTTAGACCTTTATTTTATGAATCCCTGCTTTGTGAATTCAATGAGATGACGGCCCGAACCGTTGTTGTAGTCATGACGTTCCATGACGGCGCTTCTTCTCAAGGGTCCGACGATCATTGGGCCTGTTCCTGCGTCTGCCACACCATTCTCTTGATTTTGAATTCGAACGTTCTTTTGGCAGGTTCGGTTATAAGAGTCAGATGATTGATACCGTCTGAAGATTCTGACTCAAGATACAGCTTTTACTTGATTTAGGCTGTTAGGCTGTTAACTTCGCATATTCCTTTCTAATAACTATTCTAGAGACTTCTCAGCCTACTAGAGCTTAGGTAGGTCGGATGTAATGGATTATTCAGCGTCTGTGTACCTGGAGTTACGTTATCTCAACTCGCACGCCATCGAACTGACCAATTTAGGCAGAACCAAGACCGAGGTTGATGCGAAAATTCAACGTTGACCATGGTGACAAATAGTACATAGCAAAGAGTATAAATATAACCAGTGTAACCTCATCTTCGAGGCAAACCCATTGAAATTCAGCTCTTGGCCCTACAATCACCTCAAGTCAACTGGTGGATCATCAGACCTGTGGAACTGCATACCTTGACCAAACTGGAAGGTAACCGAAGTAGTACTTTTACTTTATCTCAAAGCACGAGAATATTTTTCATTCATTCTAGCTTCTACCCCGTCACCAGCAACAATGGGCTTCGAAGACCTTGAGAACAAACCCGCCTCCGGGGTTCCCTACTTCACCCCGGCCCAGGAACCTCCGGTCGGGACCCCGCTCAAGACCGACTCAGCGCCGACACTCTTCAAGCCCCTCCGCACCCGCGGCGTTGAGCTTCAGAACCGCTTCGTCGTCTCCCCCATGTGCACCTACTCTGCCGAGAATGGACATTTGACAGATTGGCATCTTGTTCACCTCGGCCAGTTCGCGCTCAAGGGCGCGGGTCTCGTCTTCGTTGAGGCCAGCGCTGTTGAAGCCAGGGGCCGTATCAGCCCACAAGATTCAGGTATTTGGGAGGACAGCCAGATTGGACCTCTCAAGCGCATCACCGATTTTATCCACAGCCAGAACTCCAAGGCTGCGATGCAGCTTGCGCATGTAAGTTCACCCTAGTCACTATATGCCAGTGTCTGTACCTTGACTGACGACTTACAATCAAGGCTGGTCGAAAAGCGAGTACACATGCACCATGGATCGGCGGCACTGTCAATAAATCCCTTGTCCCCAAGGAATTGGGAGGCTGGCCTGACGACATCGTTGCGCCCAGTGCCATCCCGTTTACGGAGAGTTTTGGGACACCGCGTGAGTTGACTGTCGAGGAAATCAAGAGCCAAGTACAGTTGTGGCAGGATGCTGCCGTACGAGCTGTCAAGGCCGGCTTCGATGTGATAGAAATCCATGCGGCCCATGGCTATCTCCTGCACCAGTTTCTCTCCCCTCACACAAACGTAAGTAGTCTTGGCAGCTTTTCAGCGACAGCTCAGTAACTGACATGCTCCAGAAACGAACAGACCAGTATGGTGGTAGCTTCGAGAACCGGACTCGTCTCCTTTTTGAGATCGTTGAAGCCGTTCGCGCCGTGATTCCTGACGAGCTGCCCCTTTGGGCGCGCATCTCTGCCACAGAGTGGATGGAATGGGCCAACGAGCCATCCTGGGACCTCGAGAGCAGCATCCGCCTCGCCAAGCAGCTCTCCACAGCGGGAGTCGACGTTCTCGACGTCAGCGGCGGCGGCAACCTGTATGAGCAAAAGATTGAGATTCGTCAGACCGTCCAGTCCGAGATGGCGGGCAAGATCCGCGAGGCTCTGCGTGCCGATGGAAAGGAGCTTCAAATTGCAACTGTTGGATATGTTGTCGACGGCAACTTTGCTCGTTCGCTTGTCCAAGAAGATGAGGATCCCAAAGCTGATCTTGTGCTTGCTGCGAGACAGTTCCTCAGAGAGCCCGACTTCGTGCTCAGCGCCGCGCAGCAATTGGAGGTTGATGTCAAGTGGCCGGTTCAGTACCAACGTGTATTTCCCAAGCCCCGAGGACCACACTACAAATGAGTGGCCGCGTGTCTGGAGTTATGATATGTGCGGCGTTTCGGATATATAGATATCGATGAATAGAGCATGATTAGGTACGATTACGATTACGATGTTCGACGTTGAATGAACCACGTGTCTTTCTGGTTAGAGTTTCTGATATTAAATGTGAAACAGATACGCCTTCTGGGTGTTCGCTCGTTCTATAGCTCCGATGTTGTCCGGAGGGAATAAGAGACTGGTGGGGCCGTCAGAAGTCTACGTAGGGCCGGTAAGCTGAGTAAAGCGGGATGAAGTTTCGCCTCATTCCTTAGGAAGGAAGATATTTTGTTGCTTGGCATAGGTTGTATCTTCGCCACTATATATGCTGCCACTTTACCAAATTTCAATATAATTCAGGTTGTTGTTGCTCATTTGTCTCGGAGCAAAGCCTGTGAGGGTGTCGTGTCATGAACGCCAAACATAGGCCACATAGCATCTGGACTCTATAGACGTTGGTCTAAAAAAACAAGGAGAAGACTGTGGACGCATCTGCGCCAAGCTAATTCGTTTAATTCTAGACCATCTGTCAGGAGGTGAGCAAATATATCATCTTCGCCGCGGCAAAAAAAAAAACCCACTAGTACCCTTGCCCCTCTGATAGTCTATCTCGACGAGGCTGGGCTGGAAGCGAGATATCAAGAGACGTGGCCTTTTGCACTTTGCCCTTAGACGAGAGTTAATTGCCACATAACCGACATGTCAAACAGGGGAGTCCTGGCGCGATTTGAACACCTGTTGTGCTTTGATAATCCTTCGAGTCTTTCGGAGCATCCAATCCCGTCCTATTGCGGCTCAATTTGGCAACTTTATTTGCAGTTCCCTAATTCGTCCGTTGTATGTCAGTGGGAATGTGGCAAGATAATGAAAGCCAAGCATTATACATAGAAGTAGGAACACAGACATAGAACTTTGTCCTCTGTATCAACCTCGTATTATATCAAAACTATATGAGCTACATCGCCTTTTAAATCAAGGTTCTTCTCTTTGCTAAAGGGTCTGACGATCCATAGTGCCCCAAAGGTCCCTACAGCAGCTGGGAGCCCCTGGGGCATCCTTTAGGGCAGATTCAACCAATGAGAGCAGCCCAAAGCCAGCGCTACAGCCAAAACAGGAATAGCGCCCGGTGTTCCCCTCCAAAGTGCAAAGTGGGGCCCACTAGTCGCCCGCCGCTTGGAGGGGCCGCGCTGCCATGCCACTGCAGGTGTTCCGGCGGTATGGGCTTAGGTGATGCACCTCAGCTGCGACTGCGAGGAAGCAAAAGGGACACTTGTTCAATTGGAAAAATAGGTGGGGCCCCGCCCGGACAGTCCCTCCACTATAGCCCGCTATTCTCAGCGGGAGACGTCGCCGAGTGGGCTCCAACATTACCTGTCCTTTAGTTAAGCTCCAAGTACAAAACTGTCCTCCATCTTCCCTCCACTCCCGACATCCATTCTCCCTTCTTCCTCCTTATATCTTGTCTGTCTGTCTGTCTGTCTCCCAGCGAATCTCTCTCTCTCTCTTTGTGTGTTTTCTAGGATACCCCAACTTCAACAAGACAGCCCATCATGCATCACAAGCGAATCGCCTGCAGCTTCATGGCTGCCCTGGCTGCCTATGCCTCTGCTGCCGACTCCGATGTTACCCAGCTGACCAAGGACACCTTTGAGGAGTTCGTCAAGTCCAACGACCTTGTCCTTGCTGAGTGTAAGTCTTGATGCTGCTACCATTCCTCTTTGCCTACCAGCTGCTAACAAGAGCTCCCCTACAGTCTTCGCCCCCTGGTGCGGTCACTGCAAGGCCCTCGCCCCCGAGTACGAGGAGGCTGCCACTACCCTAAAGGAGAAGAACATCAAGCTCGCAAAGATCGACTGCACGGAGGAGTCCGATCTCTGCAAGGACCAGGGCGTTGAGGGCTACCCCACCCTCAAGGTCCTCCGTGGCCTTCACAATGCCACTCCCTACTCTGGCCAGCGCAAGGCTGCTGGGTAAGTCGACACATGTCAAGATTACTCTCGCAAGACATGAGCTAACAACGTCTCTCCAGTATCGTCTCCTACATGATCAAGCAGTCCCTCCCCGCTGTCTCCATCCTCACCAAGGACACCCTGGAGGAGTTCAAGACCGCCGACAAGGTTGTCGTCGTTGCCTACCTCAACGCCGATGACAAGACCTCCAACGAGACCTTCACCAAGCTCGCTGAGGGTCTCCGTGACACCTACCTCTTCGGTGGTGTCAACGACGCCGCTGTTGCTGAGGCTGAGGGCGTCAAGGCCCCCGCCCTGGTTGTCTACAAGGCTTTCGACGAGGGCAAGAACACCTTCACTGAGAAGTTCGAGGAGGAGGCCATCACCTCTTTCCTCACCACTGCCGCCACCCCTCTCATTGGTGAGGTTGGCCCCGAGACCTACGCCGGCTACATGTCCGCCGGTATCCCTCTGGCCTACATCTTCGCCGAGACCCCTGAGGAGCGCAAGGAGCTCGGCGACGCCGTCAAGCCCATTGCTGAGAAGTACAAGGGCAAGATCAACTTCGCCACCATTGATGCTAAGGCCTTCGGTGCTCACGCCGGTAACCTGAACCTCAAGACTGACAAGTTCCCCTCCTTCGCCATCCAGGAGACTGTCAAGAACCAGAAGTTCCCCTTTGACCAGGAGAAGAAGATCACCCACGACAGCATCGCCAAGTTCGTTGAGGAGTTCTCCTCTGGCAAGATGGAGCCCAGCATCAAGTCCGAGCCCATCCCCGAGAAGCAGGACGGCCCTGTCACCGTTGTCGTCGCCAAGAACTACAACGACATCGTCATGGACGACGACAAGGATGTCCTGATTGAGTTCTACGCTCCCTGGTGCGGTCACTGCAAGGCTCTTGCCCCCAAGTACGACGACCTTGGTTCTCAGTTCGCTGCCTCCGAGTTCAAGGACAAGGTTGTCATCGCCAAGGTCGACGCCACCCAGAACGACGTCCCCGACGAGATCCAGGGCTTCCCTACCATCAAGCTCTACCCCGCTGGTGGCAAGGACGCTCCCGTTACCTACCAGGGCTCTCGCACTATCGAGGACCTCGCCAACTTCATCAAGGAGAACGGCAAGTACAAGGCTGAGATCTCCATCAAGGAGGAGGGCACCGCTGAGGCTGCCCCCGCCGCCAGTGAGGAGGAGGCTGAGGAGGAGAAGGAGGATGGCCACGATGAGCTGTAATCATTTGATGTCACATTAGTTTACAAAACGGGGTATATCTGATTTCAAGGGCGCGGGTTTTGATGGTGCTTGATATTGATCGCACCTCGTAGGTTTTCTAGGTTCCGTAGCAATGGGATTCTTTCATGACTGACTACAATCTTGACATACCTAGGTACCTGAGCCGAGTTGTGACTTGATGAATTGAAATGATCAACTTGAGCAGGTCGTATGATGGTTTATGATTTGAGCTCACAAACGTTGAGCTCACAAACGTGTTCGCAACGTGGTTACAGGATCGTACAAATCTCCCAATTCGCCCTCATGATATTCCTCCATAGCCCAGATATCGACTGACAGGAACCGCAACCAGATTCATACTGATTCCACCGCGTTCATCCAGCAAGCTGAAGAAGACACCGCTCCATTTGGTATTCCGAACTGTTTTATACACTTTTCCCAGCTTATCCTGTCCTATCGATTTATTTCTTGCCCTGTGTCCTGGTCTCAAGGGCCTGGACGTAGTTGCTAAGGCGGGTGACGGAGGCCTGAAGAGTCTGTGATGCAGTTGTTAGCAACTCGTACTACTATGAAACTGGAGGGCAGTCATGTGAGGTCGTTGCTTATCAATTGCCTCATCCCTCTGGCTACGCACGTAGATATCCTCGGTCAAAAGGTCGTTGGCGGTCTTGTACTCCTTGAGGAGATAGGTGTAGGCAGCACTGCCAGAGAGGAAGCTGCCGAGAAGGAAGCCAAAGAGCCTAATCGCAGCTATATGTCAGCTATTTCATTACCTCCGGAGCTGTTCTGGCCGTCACTAACCCTCCGCGGAAGGCTCCCATTGGTTTTCTAGCAGGAAGAGGCGCGGCATCGGCCATCCGTCGAGCGGAGGTGCTGAAGGATCGGACAGCGAGCGCGCGGCTGCTGGAGGACAGGATTCTTGAGGCCATAGGCATTGTTGCGATTTGGAAGGGCGTGGTTGTAGTTGGAGAGTGCGGTGTTTACTGGAGTATGCGATGGCGATGGCGACGGGCGTCAGAGGTACGACACAGCAGCTGTCGGAGCCGGATCCTCGGAATATTCTGAGCTAAGGTAGGAATTGAGTGTGCTCTGCTACAGCGAGCTGTCCTGGCGCGTGATTGGCTACGTCACGGTAAAACCGCCCCGGAGTGGATTTCCCGGCGATCAACCACCTAACAAAGTGCCTTGAACTCTGAATCTTTATCGTTCACGTATTGTCCCATGATCGCTTATTATTCACGACAATGAATAACTTCGGGGTCATCGAGCTCGCCAGCGCAAAGACTACTACGGCGCCAGGCTGGGCCTATGTCCCCGACAACACAATCAGTCGCTCGACAGCGCCCGCCAACAGGAAGCGCGCCAGAAATGTCCCAGGTCTTACCTATAGCGATTTGACAGCCCGGCAAGACACCAAGGTTCGAAAGGAAGTTGAGGCTTTGGATAAAGATGGTGGAAAGGACAATACGATACCGTTGCCGGTCAAGAGTGGGAGAGGTGTGTGTGGAAGACTGACTGCATGATGCACTCGAAGCTAGGAACTGACCTTTGGCAGCGCAAGGGAAGCATACGCCCAATGTGCGCAAGATTTTGCAGTCGCAAAAGACATTCGGCAACCATTTAGACGATTTTCTCGCGATGCAGGCACTTGCAGAGTCTAATCCTGCGCTGTCTCGATCCAATACTTCTGGCGCCAACAAGCGACCCTCCAACAGTCGAAGAGACACTCCTTCATCCTCCCGACCTCCTCCTCAAGACGAAGACACCGCTATGACCGACGCAAATCTCCCCCCCGTCTTACCTGAATCTTCGAGGCCTCCACGGACAACCCGTCCCAGTGACGATGATCCATTGTTGGTGTCATGTGTGCCCGAGATGCCGCCTGATGGGGAGTTGCGCAAACTTCTTGCTCACCCTCCCTTAAACTATGGCGAAGCGACGGGCAACTTGGATAGCAAGTACCCCGTTAGATCGTTCTGCGAGGTCTGCGGATACTGGGGACGTGTGCGGTGTATGAAGTGCGGAACAAGAGTATGCGCGCTGGACTGCTTGGAGGCGCATAAGGAAGAATGTGTCACGCGATATGGGCTATGAAGAGTTCATATTGTACAGATGCATGCATTTTGCTTTGGATTGGAGTAACGGTATGGCATACATGGATACAGCAAGGCGTTATGCATTAATGGTTTAAAGAATGGATTGATACCCCTTATTGCTACCTATTATAAGATATATTACCAATGAGTCAAACGGCACCACAAACCCAGGCTGAGTTTTACAGTCTAAGTGTTCAAGATGGCTACCCATGCGTGTTGGACTTTGTACCTCAATGCCCTGCCAAAGTACCTATTGTCTCAATGAATCATTCGGTGAGAGATGCTTAGAGCAATAGGTAAGGTTTGAGTTGTATTTAGACACAATTATTAAAAGCAGGAGACATACTCTTGAGTCCGGAAGGAAAGCACGACTCTCAATCAAGACTGGGTGGTTAGATCGGACAATCTAGGTAAGTAATGGATTCATTCAGTGACTCAACCCCCCACCCCACCTTCCCTTTAC
>JAJJWO010000509.1:0-12239 GCA_021655895.1 Fusarium sp. NRRL 66739
CCCCAAATCTTCCCCTCCGTGTGTTTTCTTAGCCGCGGTATGTCGATGCTAACATGATGCTACAATTAGAACGCCATGAACGCCGCCGAGATCACAGACAAGCTTGGCCTCCACAGCCTGCGACAACGCGCCTGGGTAAGTGACGGATCGTTCTCTGAATTCCAGAGAATCCAGTCTAGCTCGCCAAATCTCTTGCTAACCTCTTGTCTTTCCTTCTCAACAGTACATCCAGTCCACCTGTGCTACTTCCGGTGACGGTCTCTATGAGGGTCTCGAGTGGCTCGCCAACACTCTCCGAAAGGCGGGTCACCAGTAGAAAGATTGATGAGAAGCCTGTCTGAACAAACCCGCCTTTTCTCTCCTGCTCTGCCACATACTCTCACATGGCTCTTTGTGTCGACTCGAGGTTACGGTTGTAATTTGCAAAGTTATTGGTCAACCAATCGAAGATAAATCTTTGAACCAAAGTCGCGTCTATTCACGTTTTCTATTAAAGCAACCTCTTTTTACTACGCTTCCTCCCTCTCTCAATCGTGCTTCACTGTGAGCCTCTTGATCAACATTTACTTGCCATCGCCAGCGTCAGCTCGCTTTTCAGAGGACCACAGAACGCACTTTTTTTTTTCTCTTGGAGGAAAATCCGGGTGATGATGTGAGGCGTCTTATGGACCGGGATATTTGTACAGTCGTCAACCGGGTGACGTTTGCTCTTTGAAAAGAATGCATCCTCGCAGATTTTTACAGACTACTCTCGCAAACCGTGGCGCACTGGTATATGTATCGTTTGTCGTTTTCTTTTCTTTCCCATGTTACTTTGGGAGCATGACTATGATGAGCAACTCGGGTAACGAGGAGTATAAACGAGGCATGAATTTGGGGTCATTCCGAGATGAGGTTGTGGTAGAGATTCTAACTGTTTCAATTCATGCCCGTGCTGAAGCTGTGATTTATGATCTGGTGATGTTACATTCAAACCACATCTGTATGGCCAAAATTTCCAATCACTAACGGATGTCTTAAATCCCTAGCATGTGGGACATCGGGTTGCACGTATCGTAGATAATATCATCTGTAAGCGTGAAAAGAGCTTATGATGAGAACGTTGAGCGAGGTTGGAAAGTTGAGAAGATGATATGAACTAGAGGTTTTGAATAAACGCATTCTATATGATATCTGGATTGGGGTTTTACAATATGATACTACATGTTATACAATGATATTACAAATTAGACATGGAACACATAAAATCATCAGATAAAGATAACAACATTGGTTATCATTACGTTCAAGCAGCCTTGGGCTTGACCGTAATTTCCAGGCCCTCGTTATCATCCCGAATCTTTACCTCGGCCGTCTCACCCATCTTCAGCTCGCCTTTGATGATCTGGTCGGCAAGGCCGTTGCCGATCTCGTTGGTGATGAGTCGGTTCAGGGGACGAGCGCCAAACTTAGGGTCGTAGCCGCGCTCCGCGAGCCAGTCCTTGACATTATCAGGAACGGAAAGGGTGATGCGACGGTCGTCAAGGCGCTGCTGGAGCTCCTTGAGACGGATGTCAACGATGTCGCGAATGGCGCTGAGGGCGAGGCGCTTGAAGACGATGAAGGAGTCGATACGGTTGAGGAATTCAGGCGGGTAGGCCGAGGACACAACATCCATGACGGCCTTGCGGACTGAAGGGTCGATATCGCCATCGGGTGTCTCGCTGTAGGGGTGTAGGTGGTTTTGGCCGACAAGGATGTCAGCTCCCAGGTTGGAGGTGAGAACGATGATGGTGTTCTTGAAGTCGACCTTGTGACCCTGGGCGTCGGTGAGGTAGCCCTCATCAAGTACTTGGAGTAGTAGAGCGGAGATGTCGCGGTGTGCCTTCTCAAACTCGTCGAAGAGGAGGACCGCATATGGCTTACGACGGACAGCTTCAGTCAGTTGACCTGCATCCTCGTAGCCGACGTAGCCAGATGGAGCACCAATGAGTCGAGAAATGGTGTGCTTTTCTTGGAACTCTGACATGTCGAAGCGAACAACTGCAGATTCTGTTGAGAAAAGGAAACCCGCCAGCTTCTTGCACAGCTCTGTCTTGCCCACACCTGTAGGGCCGAGGAAGAAGAAGGATGCCAAAGGTCGGTTCTCACCGCTCAAGCCAGCTCGCTGGAGGCGGACGGCATTGGACACGGCCTTGATGGCCTCGTCCTGTCCCTTGACAGCCTGAGCGAGCGTGTCTTCCATGTGCACCAGTTTCTCGATGTGTCCAGATGTGAGCTTGGACACAGGGATGCCTGTAATGCGCGAGACGACGTTGGCGATATCGTCAGGGCTGACAGAGTCGTGGATAAGAGCATCTGTGGGCTTGGACTCTTGCGCTTCTCCCTCCTTGGGTAGCTTCTGCTCGAGATCAGGAATGACACCAAATCTGAGCTCAGAAGCACGGCCAAAGTTTCCTTCTCGTTGCGCCTGCTCGAGCTCGAACTTGGCCTTGTCGAGGTCCTCCTGAATCTTCTTGACTGATTCAATCTCAGCGCGTTCCTTCTCCCAGCGTGAGTTGAGCTCGGAGATCTCCTCGTTCAATTTCTTGAGGTCCTTCTCTAACTTCTCTCGGCGCTCCTTGCTTGCAACATCAGACTCCTTCCTCAAACTTTCCAGCTCAATCTGGATAGTCATGATCTTGTGGTCAAGCCGCATGATATCTTCGGGCTTGGATTCGTGCTGCAGCTTGAGATGACTAGCTGCCTCATCCATGAGGTCAATGGCCTTATCTGGTAGGAAACGGTCGGTGATGTAGCGGTTAGATAGGGTCGCAGCAGCCACCAAGGCGCCGTCTGTGATACGGACACCATGATGGACCTCGTATTTGTCCTTGATACCTCGGAGAATACTGATGGTATCCTCCACAGAAGGTTCACTGACGATGATGGGCTGGAATCGTCGAGCCAGCGCAACATCCTTCTCGATTTGACGATACTCGTTTAGGGTTGTTGCACCGCAGCACTGAAGATCACCACGGGCCAGGGCAGGCTTCAAGAGATTCGAGGCATCAATGGAGCCTTCAGCCTTTCCAAGGCCAAGCAAAGTGTGCAGCTCATCGATGAATAGAATGACTTCACCCTGAGCTTGCTCCACCTCTGACAAAACCTTTTTCAGTCTCTCTTCAAAGTCTCCTCGGAACTTGGCACCGGCAATGAGTGAGCCAAGGTCAAGGCTGATGACCCTCTTGTTCTTGATACTCTCAGGGACGTCACCACGAACAATGCGAAGGGCAAGACCCTCAAGAATTGCAGTCTTTCCCGTTCCCGCGTTACCGATGAGAACCGGATTGTTCTTGGTACGTCTTGATAGAATCTGAATGGTTCGTTGAATCTCAGCATCTCTTCCAATGACTGGATCAAGCTTGCCATCCTTTGCGCGTGCAGTCAGGTCGATACCGAATTGTTCCAAGGCAGGCTTCTCTTCCTCACCGCTCATATTCATTCGGTGAGTTCCGCCTGGGGGATGTGGTCGTCCATTTGCATATGTCCTAACAGCTAGGCTTGGAACCAATCGTAGAGATGTAGGTCTTAGAGGTTGTGTTGCGAGTACTCGTGTAAGTGGCCGTATAGAACGGGTTCTGGCGCTAGCAGCCATGCGCTGCGTTGATGTGATTAGTTGTTTGCGCGCTTGCATGTTGGGCACTTTTGAGTAGCAAGTATTTTGAAAAAGAACGATTGAAGGAAGAAGGAGAGTAGAAATCCGGGATTTTTTAACGGGTGGGAGACTTCCTATTATCTATGTCGCCGCAGAGCTTCGACCACTAGTCTCATGACGGCTGGAGCGTTTTCTCGTAGCTTCCAGTTCCGTCATCGGGGCTCCTGAGCTGATAAGATAAGGATGAAGCTAGCTCTTATCGGTGGAATCATGTGATATCCTCGACTCTCAGGGCTTGGGGAAATAACGGAAAAGTGGAGGATTCTTCCCGAATTTTGATTGGACGTTTGGCGCCGGCAGAGGGTTCACATTTTCCCACAAACTCTAGCGGCTTCCACAAAGAATTCCAACATTTCGGGCGCACCTCATCAACACCAAGTGTCTTCCTTTCCTTCACCACCCAACCCCCAAGTCAACCAGCCAGGAGAGTCACAATGTCGGCGAAGCCCACGAGCAAGACGTTCGGAAAGTCGACCCGCGAGGTTCCCGCCTCTACGGAGAAGGCAAAGAAGTGGTACCCCGCTGACGACGATGCCGAGAACAAGAAGGTGAGTCTTTTGGTGATGCTTTTGCAGGCAGCTGCAACTTGATTTGGAGGATGTGGTTGGGATATGAAATGCGGATTGGGAACGGGCTACATGCATGGCGCTCGACGCCAGCGCGAAGAGACAGGGCTGCAAACGACAAGCCTTTCGAGTTTCAAGGCCACGATATCGAAAACACAAACCAGCACACAACACGCGACAGCATCGATTGCCGATCCCCATCCTCTAAATATAGCAACTGCCTGCCGAATTTCATAGCATCAGTCGTGCTAACTGCTGGAAATCACAGGTCCGCAAGGCTGTCCGATCTTGGACTCCTCGCAAGTCCCTCCAGCCCGGCACTGTCCTCATCCTCCTCGCCGGCCGCTTCCGTGGCAAGCGTGTCATTCTCCTGAAGTCCCTGGACCAGGGTGTCCTCCTCGTCACCGGCCCCTTCAAGATCAACGGTGTCCCCCTGCGACGAGTCAACTCCCGATACGTCATCGCCACCTCCTACAAGGTCGACATCTCCGGCCTCGACGAGAAGAAGATTGAGGAGATCTCTCAACCCAAGTACTTCACCGCCGAGAAGGCCAAGGAGAAGGCCGGTGAGGAGGCTTTCTTCAAGCAGGGAGAGAAGCCCCAGGTACGACAGAGCCAACCCCTATGGATACTAGCAATATCCCTAATTACATTTGCTTGTGGGATATTGATGACTGACATTTGGGTTGCAGAAGAAGGAGGTCAACAGCAGCCGTGCCGCCGACCAGAAGGCTATCGACAAGGCCCTGATTGCCAACATCAAGAAGGTGGATATGCTGGCTTCTTACCTCTCTAGCTCTTTCAGCTTGAGGAAGGGTGACAAGCCCCACGAGATGGCCTGGTAAATGTGCAATCTTGTGCCGGGGTGATGGGAGTACCGGGGTTGCGACACAACGGGTTGTAGAACGGCAAGGGTCTCCGAAATGGGCTGGTTTGGCCAATTGCATTTGGAAGTCGACGGCATCGGTCACATTTTGGCGTCTGTAATCAGGTTTTACAGTCAAAAAACAAACGAGCATACAAAATTCTAGAGGCTTCCGGTGAGAGGCCGATGATGATGAACTTCACTCGGATGTCCCATCTCCTGGGTGAAAAAAATAGCTGGCGTGAGCGATCTTGGTGCTATTCCTCTCTGAACTGGACAAAATGGACATTGTTTTATGAATCTAAAAGTTTAAATAATTGTGTGTGTGCTGGTCCGCTGGAATGCCCATCTCGTTGGAGTCTAGTCACAGGTATCATCATATCGAGATGGCAGTTATTGGATCTCTTCTATTCTACAATTGCCTGATCTAAACCACGAGCTCTATGTTGTGTTTTTTACAGGTTGCGGTCCGCCCAACTCTCGATCATACCTGCCAGCGACGCTTCGTAGTGCTTGATCGAAACCTTGCCGGATGCCTCATCTAGGGAAGTGTTGGCCTGAACAAAGACCTTGCGAGGCTGCTTGTTCTTGAGAACAATGTCGCGGACCTTCTTACCCCAGAAGTCGGGGTCAACAGTAGTCATATGGACGTAGAAGTCAGTGCCAGTCTTGACATCAGCAGTTGACTTGTAGATGTGAAGCTTTTGCAGATACTTGGCAACAGCTACATGGGTTATCAGTATAATGTTCAAAGTTACAGAGATAGAAACGTACCGTCTCGACCAGCGGTGAGAATCTTGGAGCGGTCCAACTTGATAGTCAGGTCTGAGAGATCATCCTCCTTGTAGTCAAGCTTGCAAAAGTCATCCTCGGCCTCGAGGAAGCACTTGAGGATGGAGAAACGCGCTTGGCTGTGAGCCTGGCCCCATTTCTGGCTCTTGGGATCCCACATCTCAAGCGAAGCAAGTCCGGCTCGAGCCATAGACAGATAAGAGGCATACAAGACATCGCCAGCCTCGCCGTTGATGTCCTCAGAGCCGTCTCCAAACCCAAAGATCTTGAGGACAGGGAACTCGCAGCTCAGGTGCATAGCAACAAGCTCGGCACGGCACTCCTCGTATGAGGCAGCGATGCTGCCGAAGACAGAGCCCCAGGTCTGACCAGGCTTATACCACGTTGCGATAGGTTTGTTGTCCACGGGGCTGACGGGAGGATTCTCTTTATCAAAGTTGAAGGTACCAGGGGATGTCTCCTGGAGGAGCTTGCCGCAACCATGGCCTAGGACGTGTAAGTAAAGATTGTTCAACAGCGGTTCAAAAATTAAATGAACGTACCAGTAAGTTCATGGAGGCCAACCTGGACCTCGAAAGAAGCATCACGCTGCTTCTTGTAGACCTCAAGATCTTCATCGCGAATGAAGGGGATCTTCTCATCAGGTGCCTTGGCACTCAAGACGTTTCCAAGCGAAACATTCTTGAAGCCCTCAGTCTGTCGAATGTCATCATAGTTGGGGCTGAAAAGAGTCAGTGATCTCGTTCGATCTTGTTGCGGCAATGGTGGCCTACATGTTGATGCCAGCAGGGATACCAGAACCTTGATTCACCATTAGTATCACCCAATAATCCAAGGGGCTCAGGTCGCCTACCAGCAAATGTGAGGACCTCAAGAGAAGTAAAGTCAGGAGACAGAAACTTGTCCTTCTCAAATTCGGAGCCCCAGGGCAGCAAAGGAATAAGCGTGGGGGCCTTCTCGACAAGCTCGCCAAAGGCACGAGTCCGCTCAACTGGTCATGATTAGCATCTGCAGTCTTCTAGTGCGACGAAGTCTTACGGTTGACCACTATCAATCTTGTCAGCAAATGGGTACAGCGTGTATCAGATAAGAGGCTACTCACTGGAAGCAAAGCCTTCCCACTCTCCACGGATACCAGCAGGGTCTCGGTAGGTCTCGATAAAGCCAATGTTGGACTCAACCATAGGGCCCTTGTCCTTGATCCAGTATCTTTGACTGTTCTTGAACTCCTCCAGAGAGCCAGACTCAAAGGACTTGCTATAGGCCTGGTGCATCTTCTTTTGGGTGTCGTTCTCTGCGTTTTCGGCAGCACCGTTGATGTAGGCAGTGATATTCTTCATCTCATCCGCATAGTCACCATAGACCAGCTTGATGGTCTTACCCTTAAGTGGACCATCTTCCACTGTGAACTCAGTCTGCTTGCCAATATCACCTCCTTCGCTGGGGATATCGGTTACAGCTGACGCAATCAGAATCTCAAAATTGCCATCCGAAGTCTTTCGAAGTCGGTTGTTCTCAGGAAGAAGGCCCTTTGCCTCCATCCAAGCTGACACAGCCTTAATATCATCTTTGGTGATGTGGGATGAGTCGGGATAGTAAGTAGTCATGTGGCCGTCGTCAGGGTAGCCGAGATGCATGATAGCAGCATTGTCAGAGCTGAAGATGCCACCCTTTGTCGCCTCATAGTACTTGGATGCCTCTGGAGAAGTGGAGGCCAGGGCAACAACAGTCTTCTCAGTACAACGAGGAATGAATTTGGAGTCACCGAAGCTCTTGTAGTTACCATTGTTACCGAGGAACATGGCAGCGTATTCGAGGAAGCGCGTGAGCTCACCCTCTTCAACGCCAGCCTGCTTGGCCAGGGCATTCCAATCACCCTTTGCAGACTTTTGCAGAGCGAGAATCAGGTCAAAAATAGGCTCAGACTCAGGAGAAATTTGTCGCAGGACGATTCTGGTGCCCGCAAAGGCAGCTCTAGGATGATGTGTTAGCCCTGAGCCGCACGACCCCTCATAAGCATAGATTGCCCCTCATCCCAGCTTGACAGAGAGCACCAGCTTGTTATACACGACCAGAAAATGTACTTGCTTGCTAATAAAGTGAGCGTAGCGCTTCTGCTTATCATTTAGAGCATCAAAGTGCTTCTCAATCTCGAGCCGGACCACCGAAGGGGGCTTGTCGGCAAGGTAGTGGACCAGCTCGTTCGAGTTCATGGCGGCAGAAGTTGAAAACCTGTGGAGGCTCTGAAGGTTAAAAGACTTTGTAAAGTGAGGAATATGTCGTCGCGGAAGAACAGAAGTCTTCAAGGCTGCTGTTCTTAACGAAGGCAGTCTTTGAAGAATAAGGGACGGTGAGATTAAGTTGGGAGAAGGCATGCCCGCTGGTTGTAACTTGTCACTGACGCTTTTAGGTCACGCCGGCCAATCGATCTTTATTCTTCTGGGGACAAACGCAGCTTCCCAAACATGTCAAAGGCGGCAAACAGAGGCGCATCCTTAGTGGGTTCCTGCCTATGGCGGTTAGTGTCGGTGCCTAGCATCACCCACTCATTCCAGATTACATTATCACGACTGTTCCTATGTCAGAAGTATTATTTTTATAACCACATATTGGTGGCTCATGTGAGTCTAAGTATTTCAAATTAAGTAGAGCTAGAAATTTGAGTGGTTATAATGCCTATTCTGTATGATAAACCACTGACTGGCGTCACCTGTGGTCTCAGTGCCAACCCTCTGAAATATTCATATGGCAACTCACTCGGCCTTAGCGAACAAACCAAGACGAAAAGCTGTTGCTTCATGCCAGTTGTTTTGAAGTATCACTATGTAGCACAATCAGTCTATGTGATATGTAATATGTTTTGTATTTGAAAGATTTTGAGGTGATCAATTTAGGGTGATTTCATAGAGTGATATCATACAACGAAGGGCAGCTTTCTAAGTGCCATTCCAGACTTCACTTCTTCGAGTCCACGCATTCCAAATACAACAACACCAGAGTTATATTGTTCCATCGATCAGAATCAAATCTTTCTATAGATAGCCGCTCAAATTGGCTCCACCTTTGACATGCACTTTGCACTCTGGAGTTGACAATTGCTTCTATCAGATATCAAGTTAAGTCGAGGTCGAGACACTATAATCATCAATGTGTCCTTCAAGGCATGAAATCCCGTAGCCATGTTGGGTTGTAGAATAACCTCACGTTGTCCCGAGTGATCTGCCTTTACTCCCATCTAGGATATGGAACGCTAGTTCAATGAGATAGATCGAGTAGTACATGGTATCCAAGGTCGTCTAGTCTTCCTGTTCTATATAGTACCACATAGGCCTAGAACAGGATACTGGACTTTAAGCGTGTTTCTTGGTCTCTTGGTAGGCTCAGCGGGGCGACACTCAACATGGGTAGGTATCTTAATTTGGTTGCCCTTTGGAACCGAGCTGTCAACAAAGTCATCTGGTTACATGATGACCGAGTAATTATCTCTACCCTGATCTTCAGTGATATCGTGTTCCATACTGTGTAAGATCATAGAACTATCGAAGTTTAACGATAAAGGCCTGTACTCAACTCAAACTCTCAAAGCTCAATACAACAAGCTTACACCACTGCATTATGATAAGCTTCGAAAGCATTGCCTCAACCAACTCTACACAGGAAGATCAGCTGGCTTGTGTTATATTTTATGTGTATTTCGAAGCGGCTTGTAACGTTTGCAGTCACTGCTAAGAGTTCACAATCAATTCTCTGATGGTCTAAGATTACAACCATGTAAAGAAACTCAGCTGCGAACTATTGTTTGACGAGAGACATCACTTTGATGCGTCCCATCCCGGATTTTCCATGTATAACTTAGATCAACCGATATTATACTGGAGCCATATGGACTCAAAGTATCGAGTACAAGATGACTGGAGCCGAACTGAAAAGCAAGCCGAGGAGTACTCTGAATTCACTACCCTAGGACCCATTGTGAAATATCTGAGGATCCATTTCCAACGAGACCCAGATTAGGCAGCCGAGTTTCATTCAAGTTTTCTCTGCATTGGGGTCATAACTATGAGTTGGCATGCGCTCCAGGTCCATTTCTGCATGATATAAATGCATGTCATGTCACAGTCACATAGAATATGCTGGGCATATTGATTCGTGCAGTATAGATGCCGTCAGTGCAGAATCTAACGTCCGAGATCTGTATTATCACATTCGTGTGGGAATGGCTTCGTTTTGTCGGTGTTTAATCGAGCCTAGAGTCAGCCCTAGTATGGAGCAAGGCACTCAACGAGTTGTTGGGGGTATAAAAATGAACTCGTGCAGCCATCTATTTCAAGCGGTGTGGCGTTGCAGGGACGTTGTCTTGGGAGGAGCTCCGTTTGGAAGTCCAGCCTAGCCAGCCAAGCCTTCTACTGCAAGCAAGCGTTAGCATGATAAACGACCCGGTATTACAACCGAGCCACGACGCGCCAATGCTTCGGAATACTAAGCAAACCAGCCGGGCGGGACGACGGGGGTGAGTAACATGGATGGATGGCAGGTCATTCCAGCCGGGGAAGCACTATGGTTTCCCCCGTATTTGTGTAAGTTTGTAAGTTTACCGTATGTACTTTTTAGTTGCCAACGTGATCTGACTGAGCAAACTTTATACATGGTTGATTGCTGATATCCGATTGGGGTTAAGAGTTGATTGTATAGCTCTGGATGATCAGTGTAGATATTCACCACCAGGCTCGTGTCATCCCTTTCCACCAATAACTTGTGCATATTAATGCAATGAGCATTTTATTTGTATAAATATCTCCGCGTAAATGAATAGCCGGTCAGAATCTTCTGGTTCCTGTTGGTGCTTGGGTTCATTTGTCTACCACCACATGACCTCTGTTTTCCCCCTATAACCCCCACGCTTTTACTCCACACTCCACGCGACCGCTTTTCCTCTCTTGTGCCTTCTCCGTCATTTCTAGTGGTGGGGGAAACGGTGCTTTGTGTTTTTTTGTTACCCTCTCAGGCAGTTGGACATTTGATTGGATCGGGGAACCAGACTCCAAAGCACTTTCCACGACAACGGATCCCCAACCCGGTGTGAAGCAATGCGCTCTTTCCTTGCTGAGTTGACTGGCTTGTGAGGAGGTTGTCATGATGCAGCAATTGGAGACGCTTTACCCACCAAACTGCTATGATTACAGGGACATTGCTGGATCCGGGCCCCTTTAACAAAATGAGACGAAATATCATATATCGATTGCTGTTCTAACACCGTTAATATTACTCTATAAGCCTTTGAAGCTCAATTGCTACAACATCAACTCATGGCATAGAAGATTACTACATAGTATATATGAGGGGGGATGATGGACTTGCGTTGAAATGAAAACGAGCAAACTTGTCGAGCTAGCCTGTTGTCGGCAGGAATATCGTGGGGAATATCGTGTTTTTTCCCAGCCGGTAGATTCGGACCAGCACCTCGGTATAGCAGCGATGATCGATCAAACTGCAATGATGTCGTTGGTCGCATTCAGAATGGAATCTGGGGTTCACGACGTGGAATTGACGTGGATAGCCATGTCTTTATTCGAGTCGGACCGGATGTCAAGTATTGATCCGCAGGTATGAGACTTTTACTGGCTCGGATCACTTCCTTACCCCGTTGATACAGTCTCGACATTGCCTTTTCAGGGACCATTGTTGGGGTTGGGATGATTGACTTTGAGGAATGATTGGAGCCCATTAGACCAACGTAAGTTGGTCGGGTCGTGCGAGAGGGCTACGCGCTTGGGCGGCTGGCAGTCGGACTTGGAATTGCCAATGGCGGAACCTCCGCAGTAAGGTATCTTCCGGGGAGCCTGATAGATCTGCCCCTATGCCATGCAGAGATGATGTTGTGCACCCTGTTTTATGGTTTCATGCATATATAGCCCTACAAGTCACTGCGAATACACTTACAGAGACTAAGAACCTGAGCCAACAGAAGAGTGCGTGACACGGCAATGCGAGATGGGCTCTTCCCCAATCTCAATCTATTCCATTCCCCCTGACTGTTCCAAATTGAACGACAATCCAGTCTAGAAAAATCTTCTCCACGGCTCCTCAACTCCACTTCATCCACTGCCATGCTTCACAGGCACAAAGCGCAAGGGATGAAAGCTACGCAAGTAAGTGGGTTCATCAGGGAAAAATTGCTGGTTGGTTCATGATGACCTTGTTTCCCAGCCAGTTGGTCTCACGCCCCTGTCAACCCTCAGAATATACACCCCCGGAGCCCTAGACGGCGTGTCCTGCTTGCATCAGGCCCTGGATCCTGGCTTCTAGTTCCATTTCCATAGCTGCGCCTAGGTAGGCAGAC
>JAJJWO010000510.1:0-11723 GCA_021655895.1 Fusarium sp. NRRL 66739
TTAATTATATTATTAGACTTTAACTTATAGAGTCTTTATAGTAGACTTTATGCTCTTAATAATCTTAAAGTATTTAGGTCAGATAAACTAAGATCTGACCCCTTTTTGACTAGTCTCCTTTGGTTAGTTGGGTCAATACCCTTACATACATATAAAAGAGGCCATTACCGCTCTTATAGCACTCGGGATCTGATCGTCTTTCTATTACACCAACCTTTTAAGTTATTCCTACTACTGCTACTCTCAGACGCCTGTACCAGTATGAAGCCCTCTACTCTTTTCAGCTTCGTTGCATTCTTACCTGCCGCCTTGGTAGCTGGTCAGTGCTCTAAGACTATTTACGATGATGGTGCCCCTGTGAGTTGAGAATCCATCAAAATTATAACTATATTAACATCGTTAGGTAACAACCGTTGCAGTACCTTGCGCAGCGAAGGGGCCCTAGCTTTACTGTTTCAAGTAAACAATACATAGTTCCAGCTATCATAAGCCAGTGTTCAGATAAGACACGTCAAATTTTTTCATGCTGGGAATTAGCTAGTTGGAGGAAATATAAGGACTTGCCGACCACTTTACCTGTTTTTATATGATGCACATAACTAAGTGAAAATGAGAAATATCAATTCCATGGCTTATTTCCTTGTGCTATTCGCAACACAGGAAAAATAAATCACCTGAAGCCACTCTCAGCCTCAGCCTCATATCTCTGTTTCATATTATATAAAATTGATTTGATTCATCTGCAGTCTCCCTTGGGCAGAGATATAGCCCACCGTAGAATGATGTGAGATCATAGGCACTCAAGCGATGCCTACATGCTTCAAGGTGGTAAATCTAAAGGCACTTTCTACAGAGCGGTGCAGTATGAAGGATTGGTATGAGGGCAATTCTCATCGATGGAATATAACCCAGAACTCAATTATATGAAAAAGCCCACGATGAACCCCTGAAGCTTGAATACACCGCTTATCCGGGTGTCTATCAGTCACGTGTACCTCATACCCTTCATACATGAAATAGCTTTGCAAGGTCAAATGGTCAGGCATCTGACCAGTCGCGGTAGACAGACCCCTGAGGGATGAACATCAGGGCTAGCCTGTTGAGAAGATTATCATTCCAAAGACTTTTACAACGAGCAACACGCTGCAACCTGCCCCGCGATTGCAAGGCAATGCGGGCATTGCGAGCGTAGAGGCCTCTCTTCTTCATAATATTGAATAGTTCTTCTTGATGAAACGTAGATAGGCTCTCGTAAATTAAACCATCCTGGATAAGTCGACTATGCTAAAGAACCTTGAAAGTTATCCGTCACAACTGCCGATACATATGTAACTACGATTGAAACATCTTTGCAAGGTTTGCGCTATATATAGATAAGTATATAAGTGGATTCTTAATCCTGCTCTGACAAAGGAATTCTTCATCTTTCGGATTAAGCTTTAAATCGCATAAACCCATATAAGCATAAAGCTTTACGCTGTCCTCTGCTTGCTACTGTTTAGCCAAGTACCGAAACTACAAGTGTGTCCCCGAAGACTATCCTGACAATGTTTGGAACTTGTTACTACTAAGCCCGTAGGGGTACCTGGAGCTTATCCTGGCCTTTGCGTTAATAAACACAAGGTTTTAGGAGTGATTTCACAACTACCGGGCTTTGGGGTAAATCAGCAACATAGAACCCCAAACTCGCATTACTATAAAAGGGGGAGCACCGCCACTTGTCGCCATGTGCAGAGCCTACTCTTCTTTATATCTTAACAGTCTTTAACTATTCCAAGTCAAACCAAAGTCATATAAACCTCCACCAATATGAAGCTTTATACTCTTGTCATGCTTGCAGCCTGCTTCTTGCCTGCCACCATGGCAAGCTACAATTGTGTAGGTGGCGTTCCTGTCGGGGTCGACGGCGAGAAACCAGTGAGTTTGAAGGCGCCATTAGAGCTGTAGCCGTGTTAACTATTTCAGCCCGAGGGTGGTCCCCCTGACTGTACACCGGATGGTATTGGCGAATAAGCTGTGACTGTTTCAGTGGAAACCATTCGTGCTTTTTGATATAACATATATATATATATATATATTCAGAGAAATGATCAAAGTTCCCTAAGCTTTGAGAGACCGCTTGGGTAGTAGCACGCCGTCCCATTCCATGCACTTCAGATGGTCTCGGTACATGCGAATCAGCCAAGCAGCTCCGCTCCTCGTATTGAATGCAAGATTCTCCTCGGACATACCCCAGTCCGCCTTTTCCAAGTCCACTATAACAATCTTATCCTTTTCTCGCTCAGTGACAAGCAGGAAGTTGTCAAGTTTTATGTCATCGTAGCAAACGCCTAGTTCGGCGAGGGAGTTTAAAGCGTTGAATAACAAAGGTTGGAGATCCTCTTCCCTCAGAACCGCTCCTTCAGGAGTTGCGAGATTGATTCCTGGGACATCCGAGAGAACCAAGGCTCGTGTGTTTTTATGGTGGGCAATGCCGTAAAGCTTTGGGATAGTGATGCCTTGGAGGGGTTGGAGTTTGGTATAAACTGCCTTTTCCTGGTCGAACTCTTCCTCCCAACCGTCTTTCTGGATCTTCAGAACGATTCTCTCAGGCAGAGAGTAAGCTGGTAACTTCTCTTGTAGCCAGAAGACGATGGGGTTAGGGAGGAGCCAGAATAAGAATTGAACAAAGCGCCCGAAAAATGTTTGATGAATTCGCAGACGCAAAACATGAGGGTGAGAGTTGAAAAAAGCCGCGCCCGTGGCAGTAAGGCTTCTATTGCCAAAGTGAAAAGTCTTATTGCATACGTTAGCATCAAAACACCTTTAGGTCGATCCGAACATCATAACCTACAGTAGTTGTCGCCATCGGTAGCATTGGAGAGTATGGGCTTATGTTGCCGGTTGCAACGTCTTGTTCTGAACCCTGCATCTTGGTGCTGGGCCTACTCGTGGTTATGGTATCGCAATGATGGAAGCGCTGTGGTAATAACAAAGGGGCTTGATCTTTTGGCGCGCGGCAAAGAAAGGACGTAATGTGGGGTCAATTTGAGGCAATCAGAGCGCACCGCACGTGCTTAGTTATGATTGGTTGCTTTGGCTTAGTAAGTCATCACGACCGGCTAGCATTGCTGGACTGAATTACCCATTCAAGAGATGGAAACCATAGAAAACCCCTCTCCTGAACACTTTTCTTTATTCTTTAAGAAAGATGTTCTTCGCTAGTCCAGGCAGGTAGTTCCAGGCGCTAGGAGATTCATTTCCATTCGTCCTCGTTTCCTCTAACCGCCGAGAATCCCATCAGCCATCACCTTTGCTTGGTTGCTTGGCTTTATAGCAGGCGCTTAACCGAGCTTTTGTTCTTGCCTATAAAGTTATGGCCGAAGCAAACGCTTCATTTCCTTCCCCTCATGCTACCTATCTTCATTTTACTTTGCTTCAACCTTTCTTGCCCATTTCTATAACTTCATCAGTTTACATTATCCTCACGCGGCCATGTCTGCTACTGCAGAGGCACTTATACTACAACATCCAACCAATCCGATCGCCAATACTAAATATGTCACCGGATCCGACAAGGTATGGGCTCGCGACTATGCACCCATCAAGAACATCATCCCTCGTACCTCCGTGGGCCCGGATGGCACCACTTACGCCAATTTTGACGACGCCTTCCTTCCATTGCTTGACGATGATGCCTTACGGCTACGGCAAACCGCTGTTCCTCCCAACCAACGACATTGGCGGCTAGAGACAGAGGCCGACTGCGAGAACTGGTTTAACACCGAGATCGTCAATGTGGTTCTCTCTGCGTGGAATGGCTATCCGGTGATGTTACAAACCTCACATACCAAGCCTCTTTCGGACCAAAACATACCAGAAAACATCGACTTGACATTTGCTGTCAGAATGGGACAGGCAAGACGCCCTGTGGCTATAGGCGAAAACAAGCGAAACCTCCTGGACCCTGAATCTTGGCAAGAAGGTAATGTTTCTAGAGCCGGCCAGCAAAAGCTTTCGCAAGAATTACGAGGGTATGTACAGGTTTTTGAAGTTGTGCGGGATTGCCCTTCTCCCTTCTGAGAGCGCTCTTACTTGGGAAACATTGAACTAACGATCGATCTCGGACAGATATGCCGACAAGTACCAATGCCCTCAAGTATTCTGTTTCGACGGCAACGCACTTATTCTCCTGCAATTACGCGCACGCAAAGCAAACGATCTCAGGGACGAAGGGTGTGCTGTAGATTGTTGGACACTTCCCATGGAGGGAAGCACTTGTACTCTACGCTATGGGCTGTACAGACTTCTGGTCCAGGGTTGGAGACGATGCCAGAGTGAGCAGCTGGCAGCGCCCTTTGCTGTGGGAGGACTATCGCCGTACTCGCGTGATTTTTTCAGCGGACAGCCTGTCTGGAACGTCGGGGGGGAGCAGAGGTCCCACCCAGCTGGGTACCAAAGGGCGGTTGATGCATCAAACGGAGCATTGATATGGACTCATCCTACGAATAGAGTGGAGTGGGAGACGGGGGCATTCTGGTAACTCATTCCACTTGTGATTGGACTGCCTTTTATATCAGCATATAAGGAGCTCAGGCCAGCGGGCTACGGGGGGTGTTCCGGATCTCGTGCCTCTATGTTCTTATATGTAACTGATAGAAGACTTATATACTGAAATATAAAATACTATTAAAATCTTTCTTATTATATTTAAGTTTATATTAGCTTATGGTTCTTAGGTAGAAGTTAAAATTATTGTTTACTTAGGAACGGACCGTGTTGGAATCGGACTATAGTTTCTTGTTCATTTATGTCTTAGAGTTATATTGCTACAGCGCAAGATCTGAGCGCGTGGGTTAACATCAACCCAAGATTACAATGATGACAATGAAGCTTGGCTTACACAGACACCTCCTCGTCCTGACCCTCTCATCTCGTTATTAAGCCGTCTCTTCTTTTGTGAACACAGGTGGCGACGGCAGTTGATATGTTGGTCAACAGGAATCAGACGAGTCTAAGACATCGACATCGTGCACGTGCTTGACTCTCATGGGACCATTGTGGCCGACATCAACAGTTGAGTCATCCTCGACGCAAACTCTATTTTGCTGCTTCGGATGTCGCTGAGTTTTGAGCTTTTAGTTATGGTATTAACTATAGAAATATAAATTTCTCTATTATAAACTTGCCAAAGCAAGACATGCGGTTAATCATTGCGGGATTCGGTCATACCTATCCATTCTGCGAGAGCGCGGGTCACTGGAAGAATAACCCTGCCAGTGACCGGCAATTCTTTTCTTGTATGAAACTGTTCCGTCGGTCCCCAGGCCCGGCGATCAAAACATGCTGGGGTCGTGATCGATGGGATGATGACTTGATTAGGAACGGACCGCGCGGGGATCGAACCATGGTGTCTTGGCTATAGAGCTCTTGTATGGGATTTATATTTAAGGGGCAGTTTCAGGCTCGGAATTGAGAGCCGAACAGCCTATTTTGTGCAAAGACCCTTCAATTGGCGGAGAATTAATTCAAGGATAAATCTGATATGAAACAATCTGAATTATCCCTGACGATCATATTAGGAAATGCTCAAGTAGCCACCGAATTAAAGTTTCCTGATCGGTAGTTCATCCTAGCATGGAGAGTGGAAGGGCTGGAACCGTCGAAGCTTTGATTGGTTGGGTAATCTAGGTGGTTCATGGAGAAATGAGGTTGTTTTACAATTCGGGGGAATTAATTCAACCTTGGATGGACGCCCACGGCGGCCTTGGCTTCGGATAGAGACGACCCCAGCCCCTTCTCTGTGTAGGTTGAGTACTCTTGGATGATGGATATAAACTGACGGCTGGTTATCTCCAAGGCCATCCTTTTTGTCTTCAAGTTTCAAAGTCATTCCTTCTCAAACGAAATTGTTAGTTGATCTTTCGAAGCTGGGCTTCAACAGTTCATTATGAAATCTTTTGCATTCCTGTGCTCAACCCTCCTTGTGCAGGTGGTCGTGGGACAGACACCTAGCAATAGAACCATCGAAGTGCACCCCAGGCTGGACACTTTGCGATGCACTGTACTCGGTGGCTGTAAGCAGCAGACCAACTACATCGTCCTGGAGTCGAGCGCGCATCCTATCCACCAGGCCAACAACAGCGCAGGCTGCGGTGGCTGGGGAGAAGGCCCTGACCCTACAGCCTGTCCCGATGAAGCGTCCTGTGCGCGGAACTGCGTCATTGACGGCATTTCCAACTATGCAGCTCAGGGAGTGACTACGGCTGGTGATGTGTTGCGTCTCCAGCAGATTGTCAACAACCAGACTGTCACGCCTCGGGTTTACCTGTTGGACGCGAAAAAGCAGGAATACGACATGCTGCAACTCACCGGCGCAGAGATTGCCTTTGACGTCGAGATGGACAAGCTCCCCTGCGGTATGAACAGCGCGCTGTATCTCTCAGAGATGCTTGCAGATGGTGGCAAGGGTAAGAGCCCGTACAGCAAGGCGGGTGCATACTACGGCGCCGGATACTGCGATGCCCAGTGCTTTGTTACACCATTTATCAATGGAGTTGTAAGTTTGCTGCTTTGATATTCTGACCACGAGCTGACACAAGAAAAGGGCAACATTGATAAGCACGGTTCATGCTGCAATGAACTTGATATCTGGGAGGCGAACTCTCGGGCTACCCACTTTGCACCCCATCCATGCAGCGAGCCCGGTCTTTATGAATGCACCGGGGATGAATGTGGTGCAGATGGCGTGTGCGATAAATCGGGTTGCGCGTGGAACCCCAACCGCGTGAACACGACTGATTACTATGGTCGCGGAGGCTCATTCAAGGTCGACAGCACCAGGAAGTTCACGGTTGTTTCTCAGTTTCTATCAGACAAAGAAGGGAACCTGAAGGAGCTGCACCGTCACTATGTGCAGGACGGCAAAGTGATTGAGAGCGCAGTGCTCAACGTTGAAGGACCGCCCAAGGTCAACTTTATCAACGATGAGTTCTGTGAAGCCACGGGGGCTACAAAGTACATCCAGCTGGGCGGTACCAAGCAGATGGGCGAGGCCATGAGCCGTGGCATGGTGCTCGTCTTCAGCCTCTGGTGGGATGTGGGCGGCTTCATGGCGTGGCTGGACCAGGGCGAGGCCGGGCCATGCAACGCGACTGAAGGCGACCCCCAGAACATCGTCAAGGTGGTGCCATACCCAGAGGTGACGTTCAGCAACATCAGAATCGGCGAGATCAACTCTACTTTTGTGGTCAAGAACCCACTGCCTGGCTCTAGAAAGAAGACTCACCGCCAGTCCCATCTTTATCATCAGCAGCGCCAGCACCAGCGTGGATCTGGTCGCTAGTCATGGATGCGGTGGAGTTATATGCATGCGCGTGTGTTGGCAAGTGGTGCGCTGTGCTGTGCTGTGCTGTGCTGTGCTGTGCTGTGCTGTGCTGTGCTGTGCTGTGCTGGCGCCAGCGGTCGGGGCCTCTATTGGGCGTTGATAACCATTGTATATATATAAGATCCTGGTGTTTGTAGCATACTTGTTGTGCTCTCTATATTTTCAACAAACACTTTCTCAACATTAGCGGCAACCCTTCGGCACTTTCTTCATCATCCATACGTCATTTTCGCGTGTGGCTGATTTTAGCTGACCTTGCAAGAAAAGAAGCAAGAAAAAAGACGTCATGGGCCTCTCAACTCTGCAAACTTCATGCGACCACAACATTTCGAGGATTATCCATCCGCCAAAGAATCAGAACCCTTCATCACCGTCCAAAGAGTCTGCGACACCACCCAAGATACCAGCTTCACCGCCTCAAGAGCCTACTCCCTCACCAGAAGCTGCGTCACCATCACCCCAACATCCCTCTACGCCGCCAAGAGACCCTTCGCCGCTCTCCAAGGACCCTACCCCTACCATACAGCTGAAAGAACCTGCTACGCCGCCCAAAACGCCTTCTCCACGCAAGAACCCTCCTCCTTCTCGCGATACTATTTCGCTGCCGCGCAAGAACCCTGCGCTCCCACGCACGACTCCAATGCCGCGCTCGCTATCAGCCGTCTCTTCACTGGAAGTCAGAGATCTCAACCGCGACCAAATACGCTTCTACCATCCTGGCTATCTAAAGCCCTTGAACCTCCTCTTCTGCCTGCCCCGCGTCGACTACAGCCCTGCCGACGGCGTATTCGGAGTCCATCACCTCACAGCTCTGACGGCTTGTCAGATCATCGCCAACAATGCCTTTGGCGAGGGGTACCTTGCGCGGGATGAGAAGGGAAAGGACAGAGTGTCGACCGACGACAAGATCTTGATGCACCGCGACTACTGGTTCTTCATGGACGGTGATGGTAATTGCGCCATCTTCAACTTTATGCGCTTCAGCTAACATGTCGCAGAACGATATCCTATTGTCCCGAGCTTCAAAGACTGGCAGTTCCCTCACGATAGACTGCCCGACTGGTGGACTGCTCCCACCTCCACACAAGGATTGATAAACAAGCGATGCGCCATCACAAACACCAGCTACGCCTTTACATGGGCGCATCTGATCCCCCGAGAAGAGACGCAGTGGTTCAACAAGAACGGTATGGGACTCTACGGTGGAGGCTCACATACCATCGACGACCCCCACAACATCCTACCGCTCAAGGCCGACCTCTACGTGTGCTTCGACCAGAGTGTCTTTGCCCTCATTCCCAAACCCAGCGACCGCGGCTCCCCCAACGGCGTGGAACCGCAAAATCAGTACGTGCTTCACGTGCTCGACGGCCGGGAATCGGAGTTCACCGCGCTATATCAGAATCGACCCGTCGAGAGTCTTGTTGAGGGAAGCCGAGAATATCTCTTTGCGCGGTTCGCCTGGTCCATCTTTTCATATCTGAAGCCCTTCCTGGCGTCTGGCGTTGGACGGCGGGTGGTGAGGCATAGGCTCAAGGCTGCTGATGACGATGCGGAGGAGGAGCATCTGATTTCGGAGATGCAGAACATCTTCCTTGACTCTAGAAAACTCGAGTCTTTGTACGGGGGCGGTCACAAGCGAAGAGTCTCGTTGGAAGATTCGTATGTCGAGGTTGAGGAATGGGATGACGAACATCCCGGAAGAACTGAGATGGAAGCGTGATTTTGACTTTACGATTTATGCAGGTTTACTTGGGTTTGGGTGCATTGGAGTTAAACGAGTTTAATGAATAGGCCAACCATTGTTCGGTTACGTCTTGACCTGCATATCATTGTGACGCATTGGGCTTGGAAAATCTGTTATTTGCTGCTGTGAGAAGCCAACGTGAGCGAGGCAGTGTTAACTCAGTTCAAAGGACTAGAGGTCAATGTGGTTTGCTCGTCCGTTACCGAAGTTTAGAATAAGATAAGACAATTTAAACTCCACAGTACACGTGTTCTGATAACGACCACTGTTGTAGGACTATCAGACTTGCGTATCACGACCACAAGACTTGCAGATGATGAACTGGTGATGAACTCGCCTTGCTATCAATCAAGTCTCCCTGAAACAGAACTACCTCGCCGCCTCGAGAGTAAATGAATCAGCCCTGAAGTAGGACAAATAAGATCGGTCACCAGATAGTCCAAGTTTGCAGGATTTACGGACTTGGCCATAACCACATCGATTACATGCGTCAAACAAGATAAGATTGATACTTTTTTAGCGAGATCAGAGCGAGCGGCAAGATAAAGAGGGTTTAGTGCAAGCATAGATTGGTGAATAGCCGTTAAGCTTATTCGATACCGGGCCGAGGCGATGCTCATGAGATGGAATGACTTTGTTGTCTTGGCACACGGCCTCATATGTTGATTAATCAAGATTAACCCTTGTCCTACATGTTGAGCAAAGGTGTCCTACGTCCAAGCTTGACTTTAGAAGCGTCTAGAGGCCTGACAAAGTTCAACGCCAACTGTCAGTGTCGAGTTCTTCAACGGATACCAACCAAGCAGAGATATCACGGTGCACTGGTTATCTGAGGCAAGTCTTGGTTAGGCTTCAGGATGCTATTAGCGTTCAGGCAGTGCAACCGGCAGGTGATATATCAGCAATCTAATCTACATTGTGTTCAATGAGGTGTCAAAACACAATGTTATCAGACTTTCGACTGTCCTACCTCATATCAACATACATCTTGTTGTTATCAAAAGACACGTTGCGCTATGGAGCAAGATAAACAACCATGTTGCGGGTATATAAATGCCCCTTCTCTCCACTCACAGAAGACCTCGTCCGACTTCGACTTTCAAGCACGACTTGATATATCGTGCAGCGAGCGAACATCATGAAGCTGGCTATCCTCTTCTCCTTCCTCGTGGCCAATGTGTTCTCGGCCGATGTGAGTAGCCTTCTATGACTCCACGCTCTCAGAGACACAAGCCCTAACAATGGTACAGACTCCCGTCAATATTTGGGGCAAGGACGTCAAGGATTGGTTTCATCACCCTTACCCGGATACCAAGGATGACTGGAGACAAAACAATTACAGACCTCCGGTACGCCCCCCTCCCCCTCTTGAGTTTCGCAGCTCGACATCAACTAAGTTGTGATTACTAGGGCAATCTCACATGCAGTCAAATCGGTAATGAACTCGGTACTCCGGAAGAGGCAACACTCTGGAGGACCCAGACAAACATCAAATACCTCAAAAAGCGTGGCATGTGCGGCCTTGACGGTACCGAGGCTTGTCGAAGAGTGGCTTGCGATGAAAACTCGGCCATCATCCTGTGCAAGACCACAAGAGACTTTGAGCCATTCGAGCTTCCATGTCCTGAAGTTGCACGGGCGGCCGAAAACATCGTCCATGGATGCCGAATGCCCTGGGGTAAGTATCTATCATATCCGCAATGCCTATCCAGCTTACTGACGGTGGTCAATCATTCTAGGCAAGTTCGTCACCAACAGGAACTACTTTGTCCTCGTCGGATTCGATTGGTGTCTCATGAATGAGGATAATAATGGCTATCCCGGTAGTACGGGTTATACACACCCTGACGACTACGCGAGGCCTCTTTGGTACAAGGACATACTTTGAAATCCACCATTTCAAGTTCTAGACACAATCAATCGATCATCTGTTTTCCATTATAACCAAGGCAATGGCATCTCTTACAATATGCAAGTGATATTAGTGCGTCACCAGGCTACATCAGCGTGCATTGCCCGGACTGACTGCAACACCGTAGACATATATAAGCCTCCATCTCCATATCTCGACGTCTGATCATTAACTTATCATCTTCTTCCCCCATAATAAAACTCCTTAATATAGAAGCAATGGGACTTCCAACCGCCCCCAAGCCCATATCACTTGTGGGACTTTGCAGCTCCTGTGGAAGAGGTTGCGAGGGCTCTGCATGCTCATGTAATGGCAAGAGAGGTCCTTTATCTTGGCGTTAACAACACTCCAGCTTAACTCCAACTGGGCAAAGAAAGGTGACATAACTGTAGGTACAAGCAATATTGATTGGACCTCGACATGCATAGCCCACGCCCTGCAGCACAATAGGGGCTGTGTTAATGCTCAGCCCCAGAGCCTGGTTTTCTAGCGAATCGATCGCAGACAGCAGGCTGCACCGAGGCCACTGGTTCTATTCTTGTTAGAGCTATTTTTAAATCTAATTATTCTATAATCTATTTAATATCCGTCACAACCCCCCCCCCCTCCCCCTATTTTGGATTCGGGTAAATTTTAAGGCAGTCTTTCAATCTTTTTTTTATGTCAATCTTCAAACACCCCACGGCTACCTGCCTAGT
>JAJJWO010000511.1:0-36724 GCA_021655895.1 Fusarium sp. NRRL 66739
AAAGGTTAATCTGGCTAATAGAATAAGTTAACCTATTATTAGAAGGTTCAGTAAAATATAAGATAAAGGTTAAGGAGTAAAGAGTTAAAAAATATAAGGTTTATAATATATATATATAATTACTTTAAACATAATGGCTCTTAAGTTAGTTCCTCCTTCTCCAGGGCTACAGCCTCTACGGCATCTCGACCGCGCCGGGTCTCTTCTTCAAACAGCATAATGGACGCCAACGAGGTCGCAAGCTGACTGTTAAGTAGGGCTGCAAATGACATGTATCCTTCATCGTAGGGTCTGCGGGGGTTGACTCCAAGCACCAGAAATGCTAATACGGCGTCTCCATTGGTAGGTCGTACTGGGAAGATGATTGCCTCTGAGCCTGACTCTCCGTATCCTCTCCAAGTTATTCCCTGGAGGAGGTCTTCGGGTAGTGTGCCGTCTCGGATCCGGATCAGTGTTGGCTCGCGAGTTCTCATAGACTCTCGAAGAGAGGGAACGAACCATTGACAACTCCGCTTGAGGTCTATCTGGTCCGGGGCAGCAGGATGGCATAGTGGTACACCAATAGTGCCTTCTAGATGGCATGACTTGTTTGATATAGTGCTCCCGGACGAGCTGGACTGGTGGTCTGCCTCTTCAGCATCTTCAACTGAATAGAGCAGTGCAAATGGCACATCGCGGTGGTTGTCTTCAAGACCGTCCAAGACTAGCTGCCAAAAACTTTTGGTGGTGGTAGCCTTACGCAAGCAATCACCCACCTTGTTGATAGTTCCCATTCGACGTTGACTCAAGACAAGATCGGTCGTCTCAAACGGTGCATTATAGAATCCAACTATCTTGTTGGTGCCGCCATACAGGGGAGTAATGGACCAGCAGACATATGTTTCTTCAAGAAATCCCCGTCGAAATAGAGCGAGTTCATCGTTGTCACGGCGATGGCTTACGCCTGTACGCAAAACCTCGGCAAAGGTTGGTCCCAGCATATCCCAGGCCTCTGACCAGATACCAGAAGCTCCCGTACCAATCATGGATGGGTGCTTGTTGCCGGCAAAGTTGATGGCATAAGACTCGTTATAAAGCATTGTCAAGTCGCTGCCCCAGAAAAGGCTTGCTGGGTGTGGGTTGCTAATGACAAGATTTGCAACCTGGCGGAGTTCGGGCGACCATGAATCCATATGACCGAGAGGTGTTGATGCCCAATCTACGCTTCTGAGAAGCTGGGTGTAGGTAGATAGGATGCCTTTTGGCTTTGGAACTGTCCAGTCTGCAACAGCTCGTTCGGGTTTGCCCAGTACAACGGACCCACTGCTCGAGCTACCAGTGACACGATCGGAGCTGCCCTTTGATGTTCCTCCTCTCCAATAGTAACTGAATGGCTGTCGTTTCTGGGACGACGACGCCACCACCGTTGTTTCTGTAGGTGTCTTTTCCTTGGCTGCATCGTCAACAGGTTTAAGTGGCTCGGGATTCGGCGTGTCCTGGGCCTTGGGAGTAGAGGTGCCTCTCTGGGAGAGTGAACTCGATGATAGACTGCTTGGAGGAGAGTCATGCCGCCATAGTCGGTTACCGCTGATCAATCTCCATCTCTTGGCGACAGTTGAGCCGGTCCAGAGCATGCCCTTGAAGAGGAAGAAAAGCGGAAATACATCCTTGGAGTCGTCCTGGGTTGTAACGCCTGTGGCCCAATTTCTGAAGTCAGAGTACGGTACAGCATCCGTCTGTTGCTCAGAAGGATCTGCGCCAAGCACAGAGTCTAGTAGGCGTTCATGTGTGCTGAGGGCAGTGTTGCAAAAGACAGGCTGGATGGTTGTTGACGGCGGTGGCGATTCTTGATCCGGATCAAGATCAATAACAAAAGTCGGGCGTGAATCTGCGTCAAGGACGTCTCTGATATTGACCTTGCCGAGGTCGTCTGCCATATCAGACACCATAGTATCCCGTCCTCACTCACCAAAGATTGGTGTTGAGGCGAGGTTCGACGTTGAGGCGATATTTTTTCCGGCTGCCAAGTACGGGAATGACGTTTTAGACTAACGTAGCGGCAATGAAATGAAAAAGGGAGAGCGAGAGCGCTTTAAGCGCTTTACTATCCGTGCTTTGTTTGAGTAGTCGTCTGTGGTTTGGCCCATGCTCAAACTCAGCTGATTGATAAGGCAATCATCGGGCTTCAACGCAGCCCTTTTGCATTCTATACCACTTTCTATACATTTATCGTGTTAGGGTTGGCAGCTCTTGTTTCTATATGTAATCGTCTGATCTAGTTTAGCTCACGGTGAAGGAAGACAGAGATAGACAGCCCAAGTGCCAAATATTTACCTGGCTATATGATATACAAGTGATGTCACAGTCTTTCGGAGATAATCCCTACTTTTAGCATTTCTGCCCGATGCTAATCCCCTTTGCGGCCCGATCCAGATCTCGGGCCTCTGATCTTGGATCGATATCTGTTTGGGAATCAACTTTTAGTGAGCGCCCTGTTCGTCCCGTCTTTTCGAATATTATCCCGAAGCTTGTTTCGAAGCTTGTTTCAAAGCTTGTATCCATAGATAAACGTCGAGGTTAATCTTTGGACACGCACCTCACCTTGGGCACAGTGGCTAGTAGGTAATCCGGCATATAAGTGAATTCTGTTTCTCATGTTCGCCGTCAACGTTAATGCTACTTCCAAGTACTTGAAGTTTCTATTCCACCTTCTTTGTTCATCTGATACACCTCACTCAAAGCGCCATAGAGGCCCTTTACCCTGTCCACTTCTGCGCTTAACTGCTGTCGTTGCTGCGTACCCTGAACCTCTTCAACCAGGTCTTGAATACTCTTTGCAGTGAAGAACTTGTTCTTCTTGTTATAGAGAGGTCTGTTCGTAAACGAAACCTCGCTTTCCCCTTCAGCCTTAACACGAAAGACCTCTTCCAGGATCTCGATATCGTATGGAATGGAGAATTGGTCGCGGCTGTCTTGGTAGGTGAATAAATAGTACAGCTCTTTGAAGCCAGACCATGTGATGCCGCTGAGACAGAGACTGCACGGTTCATGTGTTGAAAAAAATATGCAATCGTCCTTGGGATTCGGCCGGTCTTTTGGATTGGGAAAGGTTTTCGTGTAGAATGTTTGGATGCAGTTTATCTCGCCATGCAAAAGAGGCGACTCTCGCTCATTGTTGGTCGAAACTGTAAGCGGCTCAAGGGTCTTAGACGAGAGGATTGCAGCTCCAAAGACTTTGCTCCCAGATGAGACGCCGTCTCGCGTCAATGGGACGATGTCGCGTTCGACTGTCTGGAGAAGCGCGGTGAGAATTTGTTGGGGCTTTTTGGATGTCATTGTGCGGTTTGTTAAAGGGGGATGTTGTAATGGCTGGAGAACCGACAAGACTATAGTTAAAATAGCCTCTCTTCTTATCTTAAGAATCTTTATCTCTAATCTACGCAGCGGGCTTCTCCGCTTGAGACCACAAACGGTATACGGCGGCACCCGAGGCCAAAGAAACATTTTGGCTACCATTTTGTTTGGGTAGACAGGCACTTCTGCATTATTGTAGAAACGTAATTTCCCGAGAGAACCGTCAGTGTCTAAACAAGTCAATATGTGTGTGTGAATCATGTCTGTGAGCAAAGCCATACTTTATCACTGAATCTATTCAATCACAGCCTTTCGTTGCTAACACATGCACCGCAAGTTCAATATACACGTCATAGGTAAGACTGATTCTCAGCGCTTAGCTGTTTACAAACTCTGAATCTGACATTACCAGCCACATAACGTCACAGTTAACAACCCCCATACTCTGTAGCGTAAGATTTGTTCCCACATATAAGATGGTAGAATACAGCATGTTTGGGCCATACATTCTGCAAGTGCTTTCCACTGCATCTCATCATGCGTATATCAGTCGCTTTGTTTTGGCTGCCCCTCAGCGCGGCATTGTATCTCCCAGACAGTCTGGAAAGACGTACAAAGCCCAACAAATCCATCCAAGACTGCTCTGCAGAGCAGCTTATAGAACTTCTCGATCTACAACGGTCTGACGAAAAAGGCTACTTTTTCGAAACCTTCAAGGACCCAGCCACCGTTCCTGGCAGCAACCGCTCGGTCAGCACCGCGATTTACTATCTACTCGACGGTACCGCAGGTTATTCTCTCTGGCACAAGCTTGATGCCGCTGAAGTATGGCATTATTATGCGGGTGCCCCTCTGGCTTTATACCTCTCCCATAACAATGGTAGTTGTGTGAGGGAACATGTACTGGGATCCGACCTGTACAACGGCCAAAGGCCTCAGGTCGTGGTTGCTGCAGAAGAGTGGCAAAGGGCAAAGAGTTTGGGAGACTGGACACTTGTGGGAACTACAGGTAAGCCAAAGAATGAAGAGAAATCTGCATATTGACTAACATTTGCGAGTTGCACCGGGGTTTGATCCTAAAGGGCAGGTTCTTAAACCAGAAGGTTGGAAGCCCAAGTCATGCAAAGAGGATCATGAAGGATGACACTGAGCAAACATTGCAAACTTCTCTGCCGGGGCCGGGGGCATTAGTCAACAGTGGGCAGATAAGGTACATAGTTAGGCTATGAATTGATAGTGGAAGAAATAGAAATATACTGGTTCGACCACAAGTCATAATTATGTACAAGAATTGTAAAACATGGGCAATGCCCATAAAACTTCACCGTGAAACATAGTACTTTATGTTATCAGGGGCAAACTTTCAACGGGAGAACTTGGAAAGAGTACGCCTCGGTATCGACACAGACCTTTCCAAAGTATCATCTTTTCTCTCGTCGGAGGAAGCCACTCGAACCATCTCACAGTCAGAGCCGTTGTTAGTATTGAACGGCTGGGGCCGTGACTCGTGGATGTTCTTCCCAGAGTAGGCGACGTTTCGAAAGACTCGCACAAACCATGGCTTTCGTCCGGGGGCTTTCCAAGTCCAGTATTCTTTCAGATCGTAATTTTCTGGCTCCAGTCTGCCACCGGAGATTCGGGTGGTTAACGCGATGAGGGTGTTGATGGCCGTATACGCAAACATGCCTCTGGAGACTTGTTAGTTCCATATCAAGGCTTATTGAGGGGGGGCTTACGCGATGATACCGTAGGCGACGCTATAGGAGAGCGGTATGAAGATGATAACGATGAAGGAGGGCACAGTATCACCAATGTATCGCCAGTTAATCTGGGTGAGCTGCCGGGCCATCATGCACCCTACAAGAATGAGGGCCGGTCCAGTTGCCCAAGGCGGGACAGAGGCAAATATGGGCCCAAACATGATAGCTACAAGGAAACAAATGCCTGTAGTGATGGCTGTAAGACCTGTTCGTCCCCCTTCAGCAATTCCAGCACCGCTCTCGATGAAGGCTGTCACAGGAGAACAACCAAAGAGGGAACTGATGGAGACGCAAATAGCGTCGCAGCAATAAGCCAGTGTAGACCGAGGAAAGTCTCCATCCGTGTCGTCGAGGACGCCGCAGAAGCGGACCATGGAGTACATTGTCGCAGTTGCGTCGATGATATCAACATAGAGAAAGGTGAATAAAGCGATGGCGAATTGGGTGCCATGCTGGGCTATATCCCATTCCAGAGCATTCAGGGTGTGCTTCATCGGATTGAAGGACGTAACCTGGCGGAACAGGTCGAAGCGTGAATCTCCCTCGCGATTGTAAGGGAAATATGTGATGGCCGTGTCTCGTCTGCTTATTGTTAGGAGCCGTTTATATAGCGCGGTAAGTAAAGACGCAACTTACGGCCATGAGAGGATAGATACCAGTGCAATACCAATCATCAACGCGTATTTGATACGGAAAGCCATGAGATACACTGTAAGTAGACCGCCTGCAAATACGGCTGTCCACAACTGTAGACATCATTAGTCTCCCCTTCCTATTATCTGTCGGCAAGATGGGAATTACCTTTGGACTAGACATGATTCCTCCATCGCACATCTGCGTCTTCGGGTCGATTTTCTCAATAGGACAGCCGGCGATTGCTAGGGGGGTGGCGTTCCATCCTCCAGTGATAGCACCAATGCCAGTACCATATGACAGGCCAATCTCTGCAAGGAACAGCCCAATGCCGGCTCCAGTTGCTGTCTTGATGGTTGAAGGGATGACCTTGACGAGCCATTGCCGCATCCCCGTCAACGCTAGAAAGACAAAGATGAGGCCTTCCATGAAGACGGCTGTCAAGGCAACTCCAAATGGGATGGGACCAGAACCATTATAGCCAACGACTTGGAAGGCAAAGTAGGCATTGAGTCCCATTCCAGGTCTGTCGGTTGTCAGATATAAATCACGAGGCTGTGGTATAGGACTTACGCGAGTGCGATGGGGAGGTTGGTAAAGAGGCCAAAGACAATGCTGGAAAGGGCACTAATGGCCGAAGTAGCCATGATGAGGTCTCGTCTCACCTCTGCACAAAGGTCAGTTTATTCCTCTTACATAGTAAAGGGTGCTGTGGTTGAATGCTTACCCTCCTTGCAAATGGCATAGCTGGCGACATTGTCACAGTCAACCCGATCCGTCTCATCGCATTTACAGGGTCCACCAGTTTGCGAGAGAATAGAGGCCTGGGAAGATAGTCAGATACAGACACAATGGGAAGATGCAACTAAGGACCTTACATTGACAGCAATGATATATGTCATGGCCGCAAAGGTCGTCGTTCCAGCACGGAGTTCATTCAAAAAGGTAGAGCCAACGATCTCTTCAGGCTGACGATGTATTAGTAACTGGGAGAAGAACCGTTGAGTTTGGATTACTTACGTGACCACTACCCTCTAACCTAAAGCACCGTCCGACCGGCGAAGATGCAACGCATCTGTTGAACCTCTTGATCATGTTCGCAAGACGGCGAGGTTTCGCGTTAAGGTTGTCCATGGTGATGATCCTTGCAACTCAACTCAACGAACTTGTGTCGATACAGTTACGGACATCAAGGCTTAGAAGATATGACAAACAGAATCTGTACAACTCTGACGGGTGGTAAAGGCGTCAAATATGAGACAAAGCGGACTCAAAGAATGCTGTCATCAGGAACCGTTTCAGCAGACAAGACAAACTGATGGGTCTAGATTGCGACCTCACATCAAGCCACAGAACCGACACGAGCCATTGAGCTACCAATAAATAGAATTTACTCAAAGGTCAAGGCGAGAGTGTGGCACACCACGGCCTGAGCGGATGCTTGAGGGGCCCAAGAGCCCGTTACGCGGCTTCGTTTGTTTGAGGTAGAGTGCGGATAGGATCGGAGAGGAGAAGTCTTGCTCAGCCATTCTCCCCTGAAGCCACTGTCCACAGGCTGTCAAAAAAGCAATATGGGTTGCAGCCCGTCAGGCACAAAACATGACAGTTGATTCTACACGTGGCCGTCCTGTTAATTTCGTGGCCAACATGATTGCTCACTTTTGATACTTGTTTGCGTCCCAACGGAGATGACTTGATCAGAGTCGGTTTAATGGATGGATAATAATAGACCAGTTGGATATTGTCGCTTGGATCAGAAAACTCAATCGGTCATCTATCCGCTGCACGGTCAATGCATTAATACCTATGCTAAGATCATCTTGTTTATTATTCCTGCGTACAGTAAGAATGGCCTGATGCAACGTTTGTTAACTTTGATTGCTTCTTATTCCCAAGGGACCCCTGCGCAAGTTTGCTCACAGTAGCGCTGGTGAGCCAAGGTTCCCCTTGCGTCAAGAGACTCAAAGTAAAACAGGCCAACAGACTGGACAGTGAACGGGCCATGCTCAAGGGAGAGGCTTGACAAGCCTTTTATCGAGATTTCCCCATGCCTCTAGGCTCCGAAAGGATAGGCGGTGCTGGCCATCCCCGCAAAGGGTCTAGAATTAAGCCATTCGATCCTACTCGACGGCATTGGACTTTGGGGACGTGCTCTGTTCTCTCAAGCCTACGGGTTATTCACAAAACAAACCCGGACCAACATTGATTCCGGAGCCAGTCTTGGGACCAGTCAGCCAGTGAATGCAAAAGCCTTCAGGGCGTTAGGGTGTTGTAACTCTGTTGCATTGTGGCCAGTGCCTACATTCCTGAATGGGCAAACATATGCTCTACTGCCTTGTCCCCTGTTGGGGGTACTGGGATGGGATGAACCAAGAGATCTTGAAACGCCCAAATACAACATTGTGCCGTGCGAGTAAATACGAAACGGCGATACATTATAGACTATGATCTGCAGATGATCCATGGACCCAGCAAATGTCTTAAAGCTCCGAAGCGAGCCACGGGGACATGGAGTTAGTGCAAAAGACGGCGCCGATAGCCGCAAGCCACTGCAACGCCCTGGCCGCATCGAGGCCTTTGCATGAACTGATCGCCAAGCCGCCTCAGGGGGAACTTTGCAGCTGCTGATCCAGCACAGACGGACATGACAAGTCATCCTATTGTCTGCCATCCATCTGAAACCAGATACAGACAATCACCTACTGACTGTAGGCTATCACATCCATCCCATCCTTCAAGACGAGGCGGATGGCGCCGTAGACACGTTAAGTGACACTGCCCAAAAGCCCCCAGGGTCCCAGGCTCTCGGATCCCTTTCTGCCTGTTAAAGTTACACATGGCCCGTCTCGAGAATATGGACTAGACACCTCCACGAGACGACAGAGTTCAGCCCTACATTTCACACCTTAACGAGCCTACCGCCATGTCCTGAACTCGACCGCGGAGCCAGCGCTTGGTCAACTTAGCCTCCCTGTAGCTCGGACGAGGGATCAGACCCTGCCGTATAATCTGACCCCAGCTCCCATCCCATCTACCACCGCACAGTCACAGTATGCAACCTCCGTGTTTCTTTTCTATTCCCTGCGTCATTCCTTTTTATTGTAGTTGGTTCATCACGCAAACTTATTCCCCATGACACGTCCCACGTTAACAGCAGAGCCAAATACCAGCTCGGCAGGTCCCTCGTCAAGAGACCGATTTTGTGCCGTCCTGCTGAAGCCAGCGACCAGTCTTGCTTTGCACTTCACCGACTTCGATCGCCAGCGCCTCAACATGTGGGAGGTTGCTTGGGCAGACCCTGCCAAGGAATCGCGAAAGGAACATCGCGAGAAAAAGGCCAGCAAACCGCCCCGAAGCGACAAGAGCACGCCCAAAGCCAGATCCATCTTCAGCCGCGGTTCAACATCCTCGAGCGACTCGACGTCTTTTGCCAGCTTCTCTCGACGCAAGAACAAGGAGCGAAACCTTGCTCCGCTATCGCCAACTGCGTCTTCCTCCTCTCTCAAGACATCGGATGCGGGATACAACTACGACTTCGAGACGGACAGGCTCTCGTCCTTTTCTACTGGCAATGATCAAGCGACCATAAACTCGGATCGTGTCGTGGAGATCAGCTCCCGGCGTAACGGCCAGATCTTGGAACCTCCCCAAGGTTTGTCAAACACGTGCGCTCGGATACAATCCTTGTACATGCTGACCTCACTCGTAGATGTCTACCTCAACCACAATGCCCAGATCGATCCAGCCTTCCCAATGCTAAGCCAGTTGCCCACTCCTCCGTTGGACGCCGATAGCACTGGGCGCGTGGCCCTGGAGCCTTGCCATGTCGTACAAACTCTGAGCGAGGGCTCCTTCATCGCCAGGAGCACAGAAGTAACAACAAGCTTGCGTACATGCACCGACGATGCCCTCGAGATGAGCTGCGAGGTTACTATTGTGGCCAACCTAAACCCCAAGACCAGAAACCGTTCACGTTCGTTGTAAGTGATAGTCTACAGCACATCGTCCTCGTTCCTTCGTTAACCTCAGCAGGTCTCATGCACCGCTTCGCACTCCCAGAAACCGATCACCGCAGGCAAAAACCAAAGAGCCAAAACGGATGCCATCTTCCACTATGCCTCTAAACACCGAATGGAAACCTCCGGATGATTGGAAGTGTTCGCCCACTGAGCCCTCATTCCCGCTTGTGGATGAGCCCGCTGATGAGCCAGAGGCCAACTTTCCCTTGGAGATGAACGCTATGCAGAGGGAAGTGAAGCTATTAGCTGCCGAGAGCAACATAATCAGGCTCCTTCGGTTGAAAGAGGCCCAAAGCGTCACAAGCCCGCCAACTTCGTGTAACGACCTCGAGGTTGAGAAGATGCAATGGATGCTGTCAGCCATCTACGACATGGACCAACCCGAACATCTTGATGGTATGGTTGAGGCTCTTGAGTATCCATCCCCAGACCCCAAAAGGGTGCTTGCTCTATACGAAACACCAGGTAACAAGTCATAGTCTCGTTTCTGTGCAACATCTACTGACCGGTCTTTAGCTGTTACTTCATACTTGGCTGCTGTGAATCACCTCAAGCAGGTGTACCATCTCTCCCCATCACCACTTTCTCACATATTATTCCCTAATATCCATCCCGTCGTCGTGCCGGTGAGGTCGCCTTCAGCCTTCCCGGTAGCACCATCAACCTTTGAAGCTGTCTACTCGTTGCGGCTTCCCTTGGCCTTGCAATCACAGGATATTCCTGCTCTTTTGAAAAACATCCACCGATGCCTTGAGCCCGGCGGCACATTAAATCTCACCATCATCGATCCACTTCCCATCACTAGCACTCTTGGTCCTCGCCTTCGAGCCTGGATGGAAGACAATCTCGTGCTTAATCTCCAGGCCAACCATCGATGCACCAACCCGAGTAGACTGCTTCCCATGTGGTTAAACAGCGCATCGCTTAGCATTGACTCCGGCAACGTCAAGACAACCCGGTTCTCTGCTATTACATCAGATATGACGCCACTTGATTATGTTAGAGAGGGACAAGTGTCAGCGGAGTTTTTGAAACAAGAGCTGTGCAATATCGTGGGACGTATGCTGTGGATGGAGGTCTGGAGGGAATATATTATTGCTGACTGTTGGTGGTGGGAGGATCCCGATATTGTCGAAGAATGTGTTGAAATGCAGACGACTTGGGAGTGGCAGTTAATTGAGGCTGTGAAGGAGGTTTGAGGACTACGCAAGACTGCATTTTCTTTGTTTATCTTTGCTTACTATCCTATATAGCATTATACCCCTCAGAGTACAAGGAACCATTTCATTTTCAAGAGCGGTTGTTCAGTTACAATTCGGAGGCCCTGCTGTATCTCTATTTTAGTATCTCTAAAACATAAACCTATAATTAATTAACTAACTTGAAAGTCCCTTTCACCTGACGGAGGCATCGTGCTCAATAGCTTACGACATGTTTTGCACTCTCACCTATAACCGGCTTCGCATAAGACACATAGCTTATCACACGTGTCGTCGTGATAAGGTTGTACAAATAGTCTCTGGGGCAGTTAACAAAATTAGATAACGCGTCAACGGATAGTCTACAATGCCGGCCCAACCGTGTTGTGCAGGCCAGATATCTCACCCTCCGGGCATGACACAAAGATGTCAATTCTGTATTTTACGCGATGCAATTACCAACTTTCATGGCACTGCCATTGTCATACCTGACCTTATTTAGTCTAACCTTTGCTCTCAAACTTGGGCATCGACCGTTTAGATGGAGCTATGAGCGAATCTAGACTCGGGTCTACTTGCCCAGGAGCTGATAAGAGCGGACTACAGTAGGTGCATTATGGCAAAATCTCCGCTAGCGCTGACTGTAGGAACTTGCCCGCCAATAAGAACAGTCTGATATTTCTAAAGTTAGTACGCGAACGTTAACCTGGCTGCATACGATAACCACGCCCTTCGAGCCACACACAGCGTATCTCGTTGGTATAAAAAGGTAGTAAACCTTTTGCAGTTCGTTGCCATTGCTAACTTATCAGACGCTGCATTTAAGAACAATAAACTCAGCGGGTAGGTCTACTGTCCACGGAAAACAACCCCGATAGCTAACTCTCCCAATGTAGTCCCAGAACGGACTCATCACCACGATGCGTGTTTTAGGCCTCCTTGGCGGCACGACTTATCACGCAACTCTTATATACTACAAAGAGATCAACGACTATGTGCAAAAGCAACTGGGAGGAAGTCACTCATCCCAGCTAGTTCTGCACTCGTTCGACTATGCTGAAATCGTCGCCGTCTTCAAGGCAGGAGACTTTGAAGAAGTGAGCCGTCAACTGTGCGCCGCGGCCACCAATCTCAAGTCTATCGGCGCAGAGGCTATTGTCCTCTGTGTCAATACCAACCACCGATGGGCCGAGGATATCGAGAAAGCAACTGGCCTTCCACTGCTGCACATCATCGACTTTACCGGCGAGGCCATTGCGAAGAAAGGCTTGAAGAAGATTGCTCTCTTTGGAACACTGCTGGTTATGGAGCAGGACTTTCTCAAGAAGAGGCTTGAAACCAAGTTCGGAATTGAAGTGCTTGTTCCGTCAAGTCAAGAGACTAGGAGCCGCATGGACACCATCATCTTCCAGGAGCTTTCGATGGACGTTGTTAAACCAGAGTCGAAACAGTTCTACCTGGATGCAGCCAAGGCGCTTTTTGACCAAGGTGCACAGGGTGTTATCCTGGGTTGTACCGAGCTACAGATGATTATCAAGCCCAGGGATGTTGATAAGCCTTTGTTTGATACAGTAGAGTTACACGCCAAAGGTGTAGCCAAGTGGCAACTGGAGAATTAGTTGTTGTTCTTGTATCGTATAGTCTTGATTTGTGTTTCTATTGTTTGGGATGGCGCGGTAGCCGCTGATGCTACGTGGCTGCATACACAAGACGACAACATTGGTCACACCGGATATGACGGCATGCCGTTGATTCTGTGGAAGGCCTCTTTTAGCGATGTAACCACGTTCGAGTCAGAGACCAGGCCAGGACCTCGGAAGCCGGGCTGGCTGACGGCGGTACCATGGACACAGATGCAGTGGCAGTCTGTCTGCGGTTCGGTTCAGAACGGGTACTTCTAACGAATTTGCTATGAGGTATCTACAATCTGCAATGACGCTGAAACAATGAGTCGCTATGCTTGAAACACCATGTCCTAGTACACACTTCGTCTATCCACGCTCATGGCTCGAGTACTCCTTTTACCCGATGCAACAGATCTGTTGGAGACACTTCTCCTGTCCTGCTCGACAGACCGAGCAGCTGAACTTGTACGGCCGAATTCTATAGCCTTAGGTGGCATGTTTCTTCTATCCAAGTCTAGAGACCTCACATCAAAGTCGGGCTCCTTCTCCATCTCTGCAACATTGTGTGTTCGACCGATATGGTTGATCAAGGTGTCTGCATCCGGGCAGAGGACATCCTCATCGCGGAATCTGTTGCAGAGGACGCAGGCGAACTCTCCCTCTGGCGTGTGACACTTGACGACGAACCGCGGGTTGACGTGGAACTCGAGGTCCTCGTCAATCTCCCTCTTGTATCCCTGCTCGGTGATCATTCGCGAGGCCGTCTTGCCAATCGCCCAGCCATCGTCGGCCTCAACATCGAGGAAGACATCGCAGGCAGGACATGTGCCGTTACCACCAGGAGCAAAGCCTGAGGCAAGAGGTCGTTGTTGAACATATTGTAGATCGAGGCTGTATCGACAGTATAGAGGATCGTCCTTGACAACGGTCGACGCGCGCTTCGGGGGTGGGAATGCCACTGGGGGCTCCTCTCCAGCCATGAGCAGACGCTGTCGTTGCTGGCGAAGAGCACCCAGGGAACCTTCTCGGGCGGCATCCGAGGCAGCAACGAGCTTGGCCATGTCGGCGCGATCGAGCTGGCGGCCGTTGTAGAGGGCGTCTTGCAGGACGTTGATGACGGTCTGCTGTAGGGCGATGACTTGGGCCTGGAGTTTGTTCTCGGTGACAACATCTCCAATAGCGAATCTCGAACCGAGTCGATCGTATCCGTCTTGGAACTCGCGGCTGATGAGGGCGCCCGATCGCTCGAACGAAGCCTCGACTTCGTCTCTTGTTCTGCTCCTCTCCAGAGCGCGATCTTTCTCCCTCGACGACTCCTCGACTTGGGCCTTGAGCTTCTTGATCTCTTCATCCTGTGTCGTGTCGCGTCGGGCTTGCTTTCGTTTCTCTTTGACGCGGTCCCATAGGCCCATGGACGAGGTAAACGTTCCTACGAGGGTCGAGCACAAGGTCGCGATGATGAAGGTTTTCTAGCACATGGTCAGTACGGACGGAGAGGGGCAGTTGTGTAGCGGATGCGCTGTACCTTGAGGTTTTTCTCCTCAATCATGTTGGCGTAGTTCATCTTGGGCAGCTGTTGATGGTGTTGCTGCTGTTGCTGCTGTTGCTGCTGCTGCTGTTGCTGATATGGATATATGTTGGTGTTGAATCAGTGTTTGATGCCCAACGACCCGAGCAGTCCGCGCAGTTCATAAGATAGGATGGGACGGGATGGGATAGGGCATGGATATACCCTACTGCCCTGCCAGCGATACCCTGTCGTATCCCGCAGCTGATTCTGCTTCTGCGGTGCACAATGATGGCATAACCCAGTCGCGTTGCACGCACACCGCAAGACTGATGAGATGATGGATATGTATGTTGCACTAACATCACACTTATTACTTGTCTTCCCCGATTCTATTTCCCGCACTACCTGACGTCACATACCAGGCGCGTGCCAAGTTTTGTCAATGCGGAGTTGCTCTCGTTGACTGGTGGATATAATCATGACTTTGCTGCTTGTTCCCGAGATATGTGCACTTTGTCGAGGCTACTGCCAGTCTTTAGGTACCAAACCATGGACATAAATGCCGCACCAGCTATAACCTAACAATGGAGAGCATATCATGGACCAGGCTGGAGCAACATCAGCCTACCATAATGAATTGCCAGCCAAACTGTACTTTCATTAACCCGTTCGAACCAAAGAGCCGGGTTATCACATCTTCTTAACCAGTCACCAGCCAGGATTTGGTGTTCGAAATGCATAAACCCTCTTGGCATCCACATTGTTGGGACTGATCCTAGAGGCAGAAGTTTACGCTTGCACGTCTGGCCACGGTTTCATAAAAGCCAGTACACTACTACTGACATAGTACTGTCTTAGCATGCAATATGCCTCTATATGCATCACCAAGAAAGAAATTAAAAGGATCACTGGTTTAACATAGAGCTCGGTTAATATACTCATCAGTGTCGGTAACCTGATGATCCAAAGTTTGACACTTTCGTCAAGGGCCATGTACTTCGTCAAACTCATAACCGCGTCTCATCTCATGCTCGACTGAATCCAGGCCGAATTTGAAATGCAATACAGGACATTTTCACCCTCACTAGGGTGCACTGGCCCAGTACTAAACTTCTTCTCCTCCCCCTCATGGTCCACACAATACTCAATGACACTTGCCCTCGCCTCAGACTGGCCACCCATAACGAGTCCAATCGTACAAGACGGTCCACAACATTCTGATATTTCCGTCTCGAACGACCACGCAAGTCTCTTCCCTACAAAGCCACCCTCCCTCTGCATCCACTCCTCCAGTTCAGTCTTCTTTGCCATGTGTAGACTGAAGTTCAGTGGCCGAGGCCTACAACACTCACCACACCAATCTTGATAATGGCGATCAAACGGTAGTCGAAACATTATCGAGAGAGATGCCAGATCTGAGCGACAGGCTGCTTTGATGGTGTCTTTCAGGAGCGTTGGAAGGTTTACCCGGCTTGTGGGATATTCCAAGTCGATATGGACTTGCAACTCTTTCAACGACGGAAAATCCTTCAGAACCTTGAGCTCAGTTCCACGGAACCACTGGTGGTAATCTCCAAACATGCGTATTCGTGAGATGCATTGGAAATTGCTTCGATTAATAGGTGATGAATCAGCCAACGGCCAATACATCATCCTTCCTCTTCTGCTGTATGTATGGCGCCAGTAGAATTTTCGTCGAAAGACGTTTTCCGAATAAAGCATTGGGCTAGCTTCTCTGTTAATTTGCTTGCATGTTTCGAGAATCTGAGGATGTATTTCCAAGGGCAGGTCGTAGGGTTCTTGGCTCATGAGGCGGAATCCACCCGGAATAGGGCGGAGCACAGATGTAGCCTTGGAGACGAGGAGGTGGCGATATATGCAGAGTCTTATTTCCACTGGTAAAGTTAGGAGGGAAGTCTTTGGAGCGATGGAGCTGGGGCCGATTTCGCTGGCCTTCTTGATATCAACATGGTTGTGTTGACTGTAGTAATATTCCAGAGGTTTTCCAACATATATGGAGCCATCCTGAACCACGAGACGATTCTGAGCCTTGTATTTTCGTGAGAACCTCGCTCTTATCTCATAATCAGTCAACGTCGAGGGGCCAGTGTCAGGGAATGAGTGAAACAGGTCGAGACGGATGTCATCAAGTTCTGATTCTGTCCACTCTCTCAAATGTGAGTCGAAGATGGGTTGAGAGGGCTTTTGAAGGCGTAAAACTCCATTTATGCACGTTAAAACAGACTGGGTCATGATGGAGTTAAGGCGCAGTCTGATCTTGGGCTTGTGGTTAGAGGAGGAGAAGCTGATTGTTGAGGGCAATGGTGATTATACTTCTATCGGGATATTAATCTTCCGTGGCAACCAGCCAATTGACCACTTTGTTCTCAGGTTTCTTGTCAGCCCGAGGCATCTAATTCTAAAAAGTCTATGAAATCGCCCATAGTGCCTCTAAAATGTCCTCAACTCCGATCCGACCAACCAATCAATCATCAAACACTATTAGTTGCGGCCTCGCTTGCCTCGTCCACCCCGTCCCCCATTGCCCTGTCCCCCGTTGCCAGGAGCTCCATGCTTCTGCCGAGGACGATCAGCGACAGTGACCAGGCCCTTGACGCCTCTCAAACCCATCTTGGACGCGGTGCTCTTCTGGATTGATGGCGTATCGGGAGATCCCAGTCCTTCGCGGGCGTAGACATTGCCTTGTCGTACCAGCTCCTCCTTATCCCACCTGAAGCTCTTGAGGTAGTTGTTATAATACCCGAGCCATGCCTGGTAAATTCGGGCTTTGTCGTCTTCTTCCATCTTTTCGGCAATCTCGACAACCTCGCCAACGGCAGACAGGTCGGCGTCTCGGCTCGTAAAATTGATGTCCTTGAGAGTATGCTTGGGAAACCAGCCTTCTGCATCGGAAACAATCAGGATACCTCGGCCGTCGGCATCAGCTCGCGCGGTACGGCCCAGGCGATGAATGTAGCTCTGCTTGTCAGCTGGCATGCCAACCTGGATGACTGTCGTGACACCAGGGAAATCCATTCCACGGGCAACAACGTCAGTGGCCACGAGGATGGCGGTTGTAGCGTCTCGGTACTCGTTGGTGATCTTAGTACGCTTGTTCTGAGACATGCGGCTGTGCAGGATGGATACTGGAGGCAACCCAGGCAAGGTCTCAAGAAGCTGTCCATAGAAGTCGGCGAGGGCGGCTGTAGGAGCAAACAGAATGGCCTTGAAGGCTTGGCCTCGGTTGGCTTCCTCACGGACACAGCCAACCATGGCGGGTGCTACAGCTCCAAATGTGGGCACCTGGACCAGAAGCTGAGGGACACGCTCATGAGTGTTGGCCTCACCAGCGGGAATGGTCGAGATGAACTTGTATCCGGGAGACAGGACGAGGCCTGCGACTTGCTGAACATGGGGTGCGATGGTGGCAGAGAAGAGCATGCCCTGTCTGTTGGTCCTTGACTTGTCGGGCAAACGGTTGACGATCTCTCGAAGGTCCCTCATGAAACCCATATCGAGCAGTCGATCGGCTTCATCGAGGACAAGGGTGTTGAGGTTTCGCATTGAGTAAACAATGTCCTCGTTGGACATGTGATCCAGAAGACGGCCAGGAGTGGCAATGAGAATCTCACAGCCACCGAGGACATGCTTCTCCTCGACATTCTTGTTTGTGCCCCCAATGGCAACCTGAACGCGATACTGGGGGAGTCGCTGAAGAAGCTTGGTCGCCTCTGCTGAGATCTGAAGAGCCAGCTCTCGTGTCGGGGAGATGACGAGAAGTGAGATGCCGGCGTCACGGCCACGGTTCTGGGTGATCATGGTCTGCAAGGCGGGCAGAAGAAAGGCCATGGTCTTGCCTGTTCCTGTTCGAGCCTGGACAAGACAGTCACTGCGGTTGGGCGGGAGAAGTTCATCGACAGTGGCGGCTTGCACGGGGGTCATGAACTCGAACTTCATGTCCTGAGTGATGGTCTGCACGATGACGGGATGCACCTGGCTGGTGTTTGAGAGGCCATCGAACCGGCGCGTGTCCAGGGGGACAGGCTCAGAGTTGGAGGGCTGCGATGGCGCTTGAGAGTGGTTATTATCAGGCTCTTGCTTGAAAGAAGGCGCTGGAGGCGCTGAGGGTGCGTCTGACTGCGCATCTCTGGAGAGTCGGCCACCGCGTTGAGACTGAGATTGGCTCTGAAAGCCTCGTCGGTTGCCGCGGCCACGGCCACGGCCAGCGCGACGTCTGGAACTGTCCATCAGAGGTGAGGATAAGTGTGCTTTTGGTAGTTCAAATAGTACTGAGGCAAAACGTCGAATATGCGGGCGACAAGCGACGATCATTGAAAATGATGGTGATGCAGGTTCTTTGTTGTTCGAAATTGAGAATAGACCACATAAAGAAAGTCTCTGCTCTGGTAGCACGAGTACTAGGCCAGTTGTGGCAGTATTGCCTGGTCTAGGTTAAGTGAGCTAGACCATTTCCGGTTAATGACGCACGAAGACTGTACCTCACTTGTTAAACCTAGATGCAGGGTAGCAACAGCAGCCCTTCCACAATGAATAAATGCAGATATTAGTGGCTTTATTTTAATCACGAAACGTCGCCTATATAGTAAAGTGAAACATTGGGTAGGAATTCATAGGATAAATATTCACCTTTACGCTTCTATTGGCTTTAGCAACTTGTTGCAGTGGTCTAGATATTCGACAGGAATCACAGCGCTGGCAGAATCAGCACTAGTCTAAGCGCTGAGTAGATACTGCTTCCTATTCTGGAAGTGCCCCGATGCCTGAGGCGCTTAATGAGGTATATAAGCCCTGGGATCACCTTGCTTTACTCAGTCCAACGCCCTCCCCGACTTGACTTCTCACATCTCAGGCAAATACTCAATAAATATGACGACTCTTGTGGTTGTGCCAGGATCCTTTGCGACCCCCAGGTCCTACCAAGGCTTCTGTGAAAGTTTAACGCGCCATGATATTCCAGTCGAGGTTGTCGATCTACCTTCTGTTGGGCGACGGGAAAACAAACCGCCAGGAACCATGGCCGACGATGTCCATGAGATTTCGCGCGTGGTTACCAAGCTGCTCGACGAGGAAAGGGACGTCGTTCTCTTGACTCACTCCTATGGCGGTGTCCCTGGCACCCAGTGTCTTGAGAAGTTGTCCACCAAAGCAAGAGAGGCTGAGGGGAAGAAGGGTGGAGTTAGCAAGATTATCTACGTGGCAGCCGTTGTGTTGCCAGTAGGAGGGGCTCTTCTCGATCTGTTGACTGCTCCCGAGTTCCTTATCATCGAGGTATGTCGAGATCACAACTGACAGAGACTTCATGATTGCTCAATCGTTCATAGGAAGATTATATGACACTCGATCCTGAGGGCAACGCACCAATGACATTTTCAGACTTTTCGCCCGACGAGGCATTAGAACTTGCAAAAGGGTTGCCCAATCATTCCACATCCAGTTACAGAGAAAAGTTGACATATGCGGGATATAGTGATGTCGAGGTGCACTATATTGTCTGTGAAGAGGACAGGCTTGTTCTCCCTCCCTATCAGCATGGCATGGTTGAGATCCTCAAGGCAGCCAACAAAGGACCAGTTGGTGTCCATCTGCTCAAGAGCGGCCATGTGCCTACTCTCAGCCAGCCAGACAATGTTAGCAAGATTGTCAAAGACATCATAGACAAGAAATGATGGCGTGGGATAGGACATAGCTGAAGCGAATATCGAATATGGATTGAAAGCACGTTTTTGTATTGCGAAACCGTTATCATTATGTTAAGAGATCCATCGTCTATTGTACACATTTCAGATAGGAGATATTACAGTACACGACCATTAGTCCTCAGTATAAACCCAATCTAGTCGTCAAATCTTGAGTCATTATTGCGTCAAAGGACTACAGCGAGATGCCGTAAAGTCCCTCGCCCTGCACAACCTTGCCATCTTCATACGTGATGCGTTTCCAGCCTTCGGCATGCAAAGCATCTCGAATCCATTCCACCGTCGGAAAGTAGCGTTCGTTCTTCTTGATGGTGTTAACATATGGAGTACCCGCGAAATCCGTCATTTTGATCTTGAAGTCTACAGTTCGTCTCCATTAGCAAGACATATCAAGAAGAGGACAACTCGGCTGTATTGACTTACATGTTTTGTCAGGAATATCAGCCACCACCTTCATCAGCGCTTCCAGATCGGGCGTGGGGATGTTGTTGATATGTGTGATGAATGTCGTTGCATAAACGCTGTACAAATTCGCAGGCGCTCCAATCATCCAGCTGGTGATATAAACCTCGCTTGGCAGATCCTTGATGCACTGTCTTACGGTACGATGAGGCCTCTGAATAGTCAAACCACAAAAGTTGACAACATGAGACGTCTCGAACTCATCCTCGATAAGGGTCTGAGCTTTGAAGCTGATTTGCTCTCCGTTGCGTACAGCCACCACGTCGAGAGATTCTTTCCAGTACATGACGTCTATGTCAGCGTATTGTGTGACAAGTTTGCCGTCCAGCGTGAGTAGAACATCCCCCTCAAGAAGCTGGTCGGGTAATTGACTCCAAGCACGCTTCACCATGAAAAGACGACGTTCTGATGGCTTGCTCTGGACTTGCTGGATCCACTCCTCGGAGACACCCATCACTCGAGCTGAGATCATGTTGACGGGTTCCAGCTCCACGGGTAGGTTTCTCAGGCTGAGGATAGTCCCCTGGCTCAACTTTTCGACCACTGGGAATATAGCTTGAGAACTCAGTCCAAGGCAGGCTTCTTCAAGATCCTCCGTCTCGTAGAGCATCCAAAGGGCGTGGACCAATCCATCTTCTGACATCAGAACACCGCTACCACATTGGTTACCCACTCTAGTCTCCACGTCGACTCTATCAACGTTGATGGGGCGGCCTCTGGGCGGGTTGGGGGGTTCTCTCTCCAGCGGGACGACCTTGGTTACTGTAGTTGAGGCATACACCATCTCATCGTAGTAATGGTGTCCAACAAAAAGCGTGGATGCTCCCTGGGAGATGCGTTCTTTGCTGAACTTTGCGCTTTTGACGGGCCCGTCAACGAGACTGGGGTCGTACTGGATAATGGCATAGTGGTGCGAAGAATGTAGAAACACCACCTTGCCGGGCACAAGAACCGAGTCGGTAAATGTGAGTTCGATGTCGCACATTCGAGTTGGCACAACGGTTCTAGATATAATAACGAAGCCTCGTTCGGCATCAATGACAAGTCCCACGCCGAACTTGACACGATTCGCATGTCCGTCAATCAAGACAGGTGCAGAGTGTTTGACCTGGACGACACTCTTTACCACCTCTGCGACTGCTCGATGGGGTATGTGTTCGAGTGTATCAAAAGACGCACTTAGCGGAACCGATTTCACAGCAGGCAGTGCCTCTGAAATTATGTCAACATCCCATACTCCGGTTGTGTCATTCCGCTTAAACATCTTCATCCTCTGAAACCAGTGGCGATCAATGGGCAGCACAACCGTGCGCATAGTGTGTCGCTCCCACGTGTGCCAATACTTGATAACGACTCGAGTTCTGTCAGGGATGTCCTTCATGACATCTATGAAGGTATCTAGATCTGGGGTTTTCTTGTGGCTGACGCTGTCGATGATGATGCAGTTTTCACTATGTGGGTGTAAAGGGCCAGATTTACTCACGTAGAGGCCGCGGCAGGGGAGGACGTATCTTTGAGCGACCTGATACGAGAGATCGTGAAAGCAAGCTCCCCCAACAGTGACGAAGCGGTCGGGCGTGACTTCATCCAAGTCTTGGACGACAATCTCCTCCTCGATATCCTCACCGTCTCGCTGCACCAATATATGAAGCGTTTGACCAATATTTTCATCAAAGATGGTGTTCAAACGAAGAAACTGGGTAACGAGTTCTCCATTAATCTTGATGAGAATATCGCCCTCTTTGAGTTTACCGTCTGCTGGGCCTTCGGGTAGGACGTCTAAAGCAACAATTGCGTTATTCTGGCCTGGAAAAGATTTACGAACAACACTCTCCCATTCCGGGCTGAGACCAAGTCGTCGACACTCGTCAAAGGGTTTGAGTTTGAAGACTGTCTGGATTTCTCCTCTCTTCACACTTTGCCCTTTCTGGAGCTGCTTCAGGGCGCGCAAGGGACCGTCGAGAGGAAGGAAATAGTCGGTTGAACCGTCAGTACGACCGCCTGCTTGAAGGGCGATACCATGGCCATCAACATTAACAACTGGGCTACCTGAACTACCTCCAGCGGCAGAGGCGTTTGCTTGAAAGTAGCAGGTATTGTAATCCATGTAGCCCTCGTATATGGGGGCATTTCGGTCGAGGCGGCTGATGAAACCAGACAGAATGCCTAGCTTCTCGCCGCTGTCATTACCAATGACCTTGATCTCAGTTCCAACTGTGGTACTTTGTTAACATAAGATTCCATGTATTAATAAACGAGGATATATTCACCCTTTGCCAGGTCAGGCCGAAGCTCCATGGCCGTTAGTTCCATATACTTGACCGCTTTAGGATCGAATCTCAAGAAGCCAAAGTCATGGACCGGGTCACGATATATGGGACAAACATCAACTTCCTCTTGGTTGTTAAAGACGATGTACCCAGTGAAGGGCCCAGGGCCGACAACATGTCGATTGGTGAGGACAAGCCTTTGCTGCGTTTAGTATAGAGACATGTGAGATCTAGGGTATAGATATCCCTCACCCTCGTTCAGCATCAACGACAAAACCAGTGGCTTCGCTTGTCTTTGAGACTTCGGTATCAAAGGAGTAAGGCTGTGAGAACTTGACAGATACGACGCTACGCGCAACCTTTTCTATAGCTCGCTGCCATGCTTCACTTTCTCGTTCTGAGAGGAGACCTGATGTGGATGCGACTTGGTGCTCTCGCTCTGCCGAGGGACTGTGTTCTTGGATACCGTTTTTGCTTGGCAGGGAAGAATCCGCGTGTGATAGAGACGCGTCTCTAAACTTTGCGACGATGGGATCCCGGTCGATGGTCATCTTGGTATGTGTCCTGGTGAGACCAGGTCGACAGCTGTGAGGTGGTCAAGTCTGAAGCGATAGATGGGAGGGGATTTGACGGAAACTATGGTGTGATGAAAAGAAGGTGATAACTATTGAGGTTGAAAAGAGTGCCAAGAATGCGGTCACCTTTTAACGTCGTTATTGCTTATGGCTGTAGGCATCAGTCAAGCAACAGCCCTATGACCTGTCATGACCCCTCACCGGTCGCTCTTAGCATGTTAATCAGTGGACTAGAAGCCTCTGTTGCTCAGCCCCAAAAGTGGATAATACCAATGGCCCGTCAGCTGAAGCAAGAGGGTGATAGGATGCAACTTGATTTGAGGCAACACACCGTGGCGCAGTTTTAAGACTCGTTGATGACTCAAACGTTCTTGTCAGCCTTACCAGGCGAGGCGTCACATGTTCTTTGGCGGATATATTCGCACCTTTCATTACCATTCACTCATGCTCGGACTTATCGGACGCCGAGTCTAAAAGACCAGTATTCACAACTTGGTACAGAGGGGACCAGTAAAGGAACAAGAAATTCCCTTGGTCTACCCCGAAGCAAGAGAAATACGAGTCCTGCTGTCGACCTTCTCCAAGCTCCATTTTCCAGACCACTGTTCCCTCGCCCTGACTTCTACTTCAATATCCTTCTTAGGAGTATACATAGTCGCCATGTCACCCGTAAATAGAGGCGGATCCCTCAACCATTTCCGGTTACCTGCGGGAGTTATCTCGCACCTGATAGCAAGTAGAGCGACGACAATCAGAATCTCAGTAGAGGCAAACTGGCGTGCAGGACAGAGATGAGGTGGCGCTCCCCACGCAACAAAGCTGCTAGGAGGCACTGACTTGCGGTCTTTAGCATCCTTAGGGACGAAGCGGTAAGGATCAAACACCTCGGCGTTCTCACCCCAAGTGGTCAGGTTGCTATGGATAGGCTGGCCTGGCATCAAGACGAAATGACCGGCTTTGACAAGATATTTGCCGTCAAGAATTGTATCAGTGTTGACCTTGCGGATATTGGCGTGGATATGTCGTAGACGCTGTGTCTCTTGGTACATCGAAAGAATCAAGGGGCATCTCGTCTTGAGGGCCTCCACATTCAGCTTGAAGCCAGTCTCCTTGGTACCGCTGATGGCCTGCTCAACAAGTTCTTTGCGCACCTCTTCAACAAGCTCCGGTCGGGAAAACAGCTCGTAGATGACCCAGTACATGATTGGGACAGTGTTGGCAAAGGCAGCGGTGCCAAAAGTGGCTTGCTGCTTGGCGATGTCCTCTTCGTCGATGCCAGCCTCCTGCATGGAGCGTCTTCGCTCCATATAGACGTGGGATACATCCTTGGGGAGCGCCTTTTCGTATTTCCGGAAAGCATCATAGACAATCTCTCGGGCTGCATAGCCTTTACCGGTGATGTCGAGGTTCACCATGTGGAGAGGCAGGTATGATTGCCAGGTCCTAAGAGTTGTTAGATCTTGTACTACCGGGCTAGAAACAGAAGCAACTCACCAAAACGCTTGATCAACTTTGGGGTCTCGGAAAGGGTGCTCCGGGCCATAGACACCACAGGCACTTGCTTGTACAACAGCATATCTCGCCCACTCCAACAGAAACACCTTTGAGACACCGTCTTTCCCTGTTAGCAAGAGCTTTTCAATGTCTATCAAGGCACGTTCTGCCATGCGTATGTTTTGCTCATCCATGTAAGGTCCAGGGGTCAAACCATTTTTATGCGCATGGCTAAAGTCATCGACCCATTCGGTACCAAAAGTCTCATACGTCTCTGGTTTGGCATCCCCCATGTGCTTAGCTGCAGTCTGCATAAAGGGACGGAAAGAGACTGTTTTTGATGCTTTCTGAATGAATGGGGTGAGTCTTGAGGTCCTTGCGATGTAGAGCTTGGTGTTGAAGATGGCGACTGTATACATTTCCTCGTTCGTCTGTTTACTGATGGACGTAGTTAGCAATAGCCTGTCTCGTTGGCAATACTCCTGTCTCACCTTGTGATGCCATGATATCCTGAGCTGTATCTCAACATGCCAACCAAATGTCCAATGAGTGGTATCTTGGACTGTAAACGCTTCGGCTCACGGGGATCGTCGAAGAGGGAGAGGATCCATTCTGTGCTGTAGGCGAGCAGCACGAGGCCTGCCAGACTGTACAAGATTTCACGCAGCATGATTATCTACAAATGCAAGCACATGCACATGTTTCTCTCATCAGCTTGGACAGACTGAGATATATATTCCTGAAGTCCAACGTTAGAAATTAGGCTTGCCAAGTTACCCCTAAGATACAGATCCTTCATAAAACCGAATACGAACACATGATTTGCGCGATTGCGGATCCTAGCACACATATTTGTGGATGATAGGGAAATTTAGGATGAATTGGGATTTATCCAATTGGAGGAATATTCATCCGTATCGTTACCCAATGATTTATTCTATTCCCGGGCTATATAATGATATGATACCTCCGACTCCAAGCGATGGGCTCTCTAATACACAGGGAAGAAGCACTCCATGTTGCCCAACAAATAGTATAACGGCATACATAGAGCTCACCAGGAAAAAAGATACTCAAGGAAGTTTAATGCTAAGGCACTGTAAGTAACTCTAGAGTAGTCCTGTCTTCAAACGAAGCTATCCACATGTACATATCGCCGATACTACTAGCTCACGCGGCTTTGCCTCTGCCAACTCAGAGCCGTGGCAGGCCTATCAGCATGAGCGATCTACTAACAGCTGACCTTATTTAAATCTTGGCTAAGCTGACGGCAGAAGTGGTCTGAGAAATAGTAATATATGGCATGTGCCCAATATTCTCTCTATGATGTAAAGCAATACCGATATAATACAAATTTCTAACTCCGCCCTGCAACAGTTGGTGATAGCTTCATCATGACACGATTGGTCTGGTGGTCTAGTGGTATGATTCTCGCTTAGGGAAAACCCTACAGCTTAGCTTGCGAGAGGTCCCGGGTTCAATCCCCGGCCAGACCCTTTCTTTTGCGTGATGAATGAACATGCTGTGGAGTTTCTTCTTGTCTAGCGCTCATTTTGGTCGGGTTGGCTGACTGACTGACTAACTTTGGCTGTTCTGAGACAGCTGGCTCACAGACTTTTAAGACTGTGTCTGTTCTTTGAGCTGGAACTTTGAAATTGGTTAAGGGAATAAATATCTCGCTCACTCTTGAGTACGTCTTGTCCGAGTGACAGTTCGGGAAAGATGCAAACAATACATAAGTCTGTGGCAAATGAAGGAGATCAGAAAGACGAACATGATTCCGTACTTGGACTTGAATGACATGCAGGAAAAATCACATTCCACTCACTGCTTAGTGGGTTGCAGGTTAAAAAGCCGATGAATGACACTCAACGGCGTGGGCGAATTATGATGATATCACACTATGTTTGATAACCATTCGTGGGCTAGGCGAGAAATGAAAGATGTGACTCTGGCATACCTCAGCGGACAAGATGTCATTAATAACCACCATCCAGGTTATATGCCTAATATGTATCCCAACCACGAGTTAACAACAGGAATGTCGAAAACGAACTGTCTATAAAAACAAGCAGGGCATATATGACGTTTGAAGCGTCTGGGCACTGCAATTCAACTTCGACAAGAGGCTTCCAAGTCAGCGAGACAGGTGAGATTGTGAGACATGATCCAAGGGTCCAGACACTACAATAGTGGCCGGTTCTAGGCAGCGCCACCAGTAACACCCTCGATATTACTCGCAGGATGAGACCCTGGACAGGGGCGTGGGCTCCTGGTAACGATAAGGGCAGAAATGAGCAGTCAGTTACCAGCTTTTGTCGTTCCGGATCCGATAGAAAACGCCAATGTAACCTAAATGTTGGCTGTCAAGAGGGCTTACAGGAATGATCGACATCTCGTTACATTCGTTCTAGGAGTAGTCTCATACCAGTCAGAAGTATAACCATAATCTTAAGTTTAATAGAGTAAAACTGCTGTACAAACACATAATTCACGTCAGTGGCCTCAAACTTTCAAGAAGATCTAGATCCAGCGTCTGCTGAGCAGAGCCTCAAGACGACCAAGCTACCTGTCATAAATATGTGATTCTCAACTTTGTTAAACGATTCAAGTCTCGGCAATGATGATAATGGCTTCAACCACCTATGGGGGCAAAACTCAACTTTATCCAGATTCGTGTCGGGGTTCATTTCTGTATATTCTATAAATCTATGCTCATTTCCCGCGTCTGAGTCCATCTTCCTAACTCACCATTACAAACCCAACAATTCCTTGACGCCTCAAAACAAATAAGCCTCTTTACAAGCATCATGAGATTCCATCTAATTGCCGTGGCTGCTTTTGTCACTGTTTCACTCGCTGCGCCTACCACTGGAAACGCTCTCATTGTGCGAGAGTCTCATCTCGCCGACGCCAACGCCCATGACGGCACACTTGATGTCAAAGTAGCCATTGGAAGCCTGGCCAGTGACCACGATAGGGGTCAGAAAGCCACGACAAACGTCAAACGCTCCAAGTCAAAGCCAAAGCACTTGAAAAAATCCCTGCTCAAAGCTTCAACCAAGGTGACAACCAGTGGCTTCAAGAATGGTGACGACTTCGTCAGTGCTTTGAACACACTTCTTGGCCAAGTTTCAGCCCACAGCGACACTATTAGTAGGTATTCCATTTCCTCAAATTTATTGGTTTGTTGTTAATGCCGGACTCTAGATGCTACTCTACTTCAAGTTCGGGCAGGTGACCTTAGTCGGAACAAGGCCACGAGCGACAGTATCAAAGAGCTCAGTCTCCTACGTACTGATATATCTGGTGTTCTGACTAGGCTTACCAATACTCGCGACCTCAAGTTGACCAGTGATCAGCGAGAAGAGGTCAGCGCCGACGCTGGATCTATCGTTCAGCTCCTTATCCAGACTGTCGACAACCTGGTCGATACCCTGGGGCTTCGAATCGACTTAGCCGCGTCACTCAACCCTGTCATGAACGCACTCACTAGCCTTCTCAATGGTCTAACTCTGAGCGACCCCAGGATCACCCCCGAGCTGCGCGAAATTTTGGATAGAATAGTCCAGGGATTGACGTACAACCATGGCAACAGTGGTCTGGAGGCTCTTCTCAGTGGTCTCTTGAACCCACTGCTGCGTTTACTGGGTAGTCTCAAGGCTTCTAGCAGATCAAGTTAGGCGGGTTTATGTATTAAGGTTACCCCGTACGGCACGGTTGAGATGGCAAGGGTCATTTACGAGAGGACGGTTAGGCGATTGTTTAGTGGCGGACAGGGTAAAAAGAGTGCCAGGACATGCAGTTCTTAGTTTCCTAATTGTTGTTTGATTGCAGATAGCGAGGATAACAATTGAGGCTGAAACAGTTGTTTTGCTTAAGTTGCCGCTATCAATACGAGCTGGCCTGTGGAAACACATGCTGTTTTTGACTCTAGCAAGGATATTGCAATCAGTCTTGAAGCTTTGATAGACCAGCAAGTGGTCAGAGATTTGAGCAGTCGAGAACCCGGACAAAACAACCTGCCTGCGTTCCACGCACAGGGGTAATTGCTCACATAATTATTACTATAATACCCGCTAGCGTTGCTCGGAGGCGCCTTGGAGCACAGACATGAACTTCTCTTCCGGTTACGTTGTATTCGGCGTGGACCTCCGGATAGTCTCTCCGTTTCCCATCCCGGTTATAGATGCGAGACATGGTCTGCATACATCAACTAAATCGTGACCCTGTCAGCACTCTAGTTAGGGCTCTGTGCTTGTCTCTAAACAGGGGATTGATTCTTGAGATCAACAAGACCATGTGTTTTCATTTAGGTTAGCTTAGCATGTGATTGAACGGCTCTTTTGGAGGCAAGCTGTGCCTATCTACACAAAGCATGTGCTACCCTGATCTCGACATATAGGGTACGTCAATTACATTGAAATGTGATATGATATTCCTGCCGTATATAGCAGCCAGCTATATGTTTCACTTGATATACCCTAATTGCCAGGCCATGGCTGACGATCTTGGCCTCCTATGCGATAGAAGTAAAGGAATTATAAGAGCTTCCATTATATTCTCAGCCTTGGACCGTAAATTACACATGCTTAGCTCGCTTGAAGGCAAAGATTCTTCACATTCCGCATGGAAAGCTTAGATAGCTTTACATGTCTACTTCAACGACCTATCTTGCAATTCTGTGCATATATGCTTGTCAAGTTCTAAAGAAAGCTTGCTAAGGCAAGTTGGTGGCAATTTTATCGAGCCCATCAAGCTGTGGCTGAATAGATGCAGCCATGATCTGGCAAGGTACAAGTGGATGTATCTATACGACAAGCTGAGAGTACCACAGTGCTTTCAAAGGGGCCTTTTGCACTACAGCATAAACATATAAAGCCTCTGAAGACAACCAGTCAACAAGATTGATTTCGAATGCTTGAGATCTGGTGACTGAAACATGGAAACATCAGCCAACCCCCAAGTCATCCTGTGTCGGCTTATCCCATATCACTACAGACTTCACTTACTACATGTAAAAAAACTAATAGTTGCATGCCGATTCCCTGCTTAATGTAGTCCAAATGGACGTTTCTAATTACGCTCTCGTGTTTTATAGTAGCACAAAGATACTCGTTATGAAAGGTTTCATTAATTCCATGTTGCATTCGTAATACTGAATAGACAAAGGATATATGTTTCGTTTATACGCTGGCTAAAGTCCTCGATTTTCCTTCTCAAATTGTGCAGGGCAGCTTCTTCTCAGCGTGCCGGACATATCTACTCAAAGTAGCAGAGTGGAAGATGTTGCCCGTCAACGCGTCAAAGAGGCCTGTCACGTAGACGCGCTGTCGATCATTGATTGAAGGGTCATTCATGAACTTCTCGCACATGGCGTAGAACTCCTTCTCCATATCCCATGTTATAGCACGGGTAATGTTCTTGGCCAACGATGGTGACGCGGAAAGCAGTTGCTCTGTGACAGCCACCGCATTGACGATGGAGGCATTCACAGTCGCGACTTCGTGAACCTCCTTGTCGTACGAATACAAGTCGTTGATGAGAATTGAATGTCTCACGTAAAGATCAGAGATCTCTTCGAAAGGCTTCAGTTCCTCGGGCGTCTGGTGAACACCACAGCCGAACCGAATGGCTGCCAACATAAACCTTGGCCGCTTGTTAGCTTGAGATTTCAAGAATCAGTGTTTGGTGTGAACTGAACTTACTTCTTGCCGACGTCGTTTCGTCTGTACTCCATGTATTCAGACAATTGCGCGTAGTGGTCCTGCTTGAAAGGTGACTTGACACGGCCGTCACGCACAAAGGCGTGGATAGCCGAGAGCAAGTCAGGGCCAAGGACGGGATCGGTGTCTAGCACTTCCTTAAAGAAGCGCCTAAGATGTTGATTCTTGGGGGCCATAGTCAGGAACTCGTCCACGACTGTTGTTTCCTGGAGGGTGTTAGCTTCAGTATTTTGGACATGGACGACTTTGCATCTTACATTTTGGGTATCACCACGCTCAATAACGTCTGTTGATTGGGTGTCAGCGTATTCTCAGCTATAGGTGAAAATGCGGGCTTACCATCGTGCAGGAATAGAAGCAGGACAGACTGTGTCAACAAAGCCATTCTCTTTGGTGTGGAGGTTGGGTAGAGGTAGACACAGCATGAGACGGCATCTTCAACAAGCTCATTGATCTTCCATTGACGACGGTCATCCTCCATCTCCATTGGCAGCTTGCCTCGCTCAGACGCTTTGTCGAGACTAATTCGTGTCACCAAATCTCGTCCAGCCTCATCGGCCTCAGCCCACCATTTGGACTGTCTGGTCCAAGGTAGAGATGTATGCCATGGGACACCCAACTCCTCCGGGTGCAACACCAAAGGAGCATCTTCAGGGACGTTGTCCTCGCGGAACAGTGATGCAAAGTCCAGCTCTGGGCACCCAATGTCAGACGACACCACAGGGTCGAAGGCATAGGACACGGGCCTGATTGGGAAGTCTTTGTGAGGCATGGCGTGGTATGTGAAAGGTAGTATCAAGATTGCGATAGATGATAGATCTAGTCTAATGTTTAGAGCCATGATTGCGCCACGTCCAACGATTTATGTCTTTTTTTCGATCGTCGCAGCGGTGAACGGACCATGAACTGACTGCGGATGCATCGGTTCGGGACGACTCCATAACGGCTACAACCGTCAAGGGTGGGATGAAGCCAGCAAGGATCGTTAGAAGGTAGCAACGGTTGTCTTTCTACTAGTATCCGTACGTAGTAGGGCGGTTTAATACCTGACAGTCTACCTCTAGCCCGGCACGTGATGTGGGATATCTCGGTGTGATTCGAGAGAAAAGTCGCCTTGCGTATTACGACAACGACTACCGGGTCCATGGATGGACACCTGCAGAGTAACAGCACAGAACCCAACTCTCAGTACAACTGGGGCATGTATCTACTACTTTGGGTGGTCTGACTGCAGTCTCATTCGTTACCCGGAGGCCCCTCGGCGTCGTGTTGCATCCATTCTGACGGGTCCTATCCCACTTTGGACGGAGCCCGACGGCATCAAACGCTAGAGAACTGCCCTGCCCCGGTGGAGAGGGAGCTCCGTTAGGGTCCGGTTAAGGCAGTGACACCATGCAGATCAGAGGCTCCCCTGAAACACTTGCAGTAGTGCTAACGTCAGTGACACCCTTCGCCCCAGCATAAGGGCATGTATGACTGACAACAGTCCTCAATAGCAGCCTCTTATAGCCTGAGCCAAGATGTGATACTGAGCCCACTCTTGGGTGCTGGACTAGGGCCCCTGTCCAAAGCATGAACCAACACAGCCCGGCATGTGAGGAAGGTTGCAGCAGAGCCAACAGTTCGGTTTAATTATCCCCAAGAGGGTTTGCCTTGCAACCTCATGTTGGTTGACTTCCTTGCTAGTAGCCCCCGCCTGTTGGTTCATGGCAGTTCTATCCCCGCATATCAACGTCCTCAAGTTCGGACACGTAGCAGGACCTAGTCAAGCTACTGTTAGCTAGTCCCAACGTCCACCTCGTCTACCCCGGTATTTATGGGCGCTTGGGCCAGACCATGATAAGAGAGAGAGAGGATGGACAGGTTCAACAAGCTAGCTAGCTACCCGAGGGCTGCTAATTTCCGTCTACCCGATTTGTGCAGGCTTTATACGAGCGAGATACGACGCCATTTCACACGTTTCACTTGTCACACTTATCACACAACGTTAAACTCTTTCTTAAAACATTAGTCAGAACTAGCGAGTCAGTGTAGTGCTATTCTGTGGCAGATCGTGGCTTTCGGCCTGAAGACATCCATGTCCTCGAATCGTGCAAGCGCCGAAGCAAGTAACACGGTTTAGCTTTTCCACCAAACTCAAAGCAAATTACTATACTTCCATGGCGGCGACTTGGTTGGCAAAAAACTTGAGAAATGCAGCATGGTGCTCATTGTCCTCGTCGAAAGGCATCTGCATCAGCATCTCAGCAAGTCGCTTGTAGGCCTGCTGGGTGACACCCTCAAGCTGCTCATCATCAAGCTGGTCCGAGAAAGACTCGTCGGACAAATCAGCAGACACGGCATCGAGAACTGCCTTGTCTTTGTCAGACTGAGAAGATGAAGGTCGCGCTGTTCCCAGAATAATCGCAGAGGAAAGCGCGGAATCGTCCTCGGCGCTCAGGTTGGCCTCGTCGGGGGCGATAGGCGCGTTGAAATGAATGCTCATGGCATTCTCATGGTCCTCAAGATCATGGAGACTGAAGCCTTTCTCTCCGTGGATCGCTCCATCGAGGCGGTTTACCAGAGCTGCATCCTTGTCAACCTGAACCTCGCCTTGCTCCTGCTCGGCATCAAGCTTGATCCATTCGTCATCCTCGCTGTCTTTGTCATCGATTTTGTCGGAGCTTTCATCATCGCTGACTTCAAAGTCATCCATAAGCTCGTCGAGCTCGAGCATGTGGGTAATCCAGAGATACTTGTTGTCGTCAGTGGTTGGCTCACTGTCGAGCTGGGGGCTCGCCCCAGGCTTGTAGTCGCTCATCGTGAATGAAGGGGGTGTTGTAGGCAAGGTTTTGTTCGCCGTAGATAGGGAGGAGGAAAGACCCGATGAATCTGGAGTGCTTAGATGCAGGGAGTTTGTGGAGTTTGAAAGGAGTTGGTCTGGGGAGATTGTGATGGTTTCTTTTAATATTCAGGTTTGGGATGGATGGATGTAAGAAGTTGATGTTCTGGGCTTTCCAATTTTCAGCTACATGAACCTCGAATATGGTCTTGTTCCGGTAGCGGGACATATTGAATGAGCAAGGTGAGTGAATGATACAGTAATCCACTAGTTTAATCTTTGTTCACATAGGTATTGCATAGTTTCCTGAACAAGTATCTAGTCGGTCCAAGAACACCGGAACATACACAAGTCAACCGTCGCCGCAAAGGGTGGTACTAAGAGCAACCCATGGCTATAGAAATATCATAAGGCTGTCAAGATAAAGCCTAAACTTCTGTTCAGCTTATAAGGTCAAGAAAACATACATCGTATCATGTTAGGACCACTCATAGATAGTCAAGAAACGACTTGGTCTTCTTGTCTTATCATTTCATAGCTCTAAAACATGGACCGCATGCACCAGCCTCACGCCATGTATTCATTATCCTTCTGGCACGAGACATGCTTGATTCGGTCATCAGTTCAGATGTTTTTACACATGAGCTGAATGCGAAGGCTTATAATCTATTCTGTCTCAAACTCTGTATCGAGAGTTATAGGCACCGGTATTTGTGTGGATTAGAAGCTCTTGATCTGACCCTTGTTCGGGCTATGACTGCGATACAATTCGCATAGTCTTTAGACAAAACCATGCTATACTAGGCAGTTTACATATAAAACTTTCACCAAGCTTTTTGCACGGTGGAAATCGAGGGTTTTCCAGAACACGCTCGTTGATGTGTCTGTAACAGCGGACTCATATGATCTTGCATTGTAACTATGTTTCTGATGCTAAAGAACCTCAATGTAACTAGTGTCCAGTCTTACACACAGCACCTGTGTACAAAAGTTATCATGCGCCCCCAACACTGCTGTAGCCATGACACAGGTCAAAGAACTCTCTTCTGGTCCTCCAAGCGATACTGAGCAATCATCGACTCCGGCACAGTTACTCTGCCACGTGGTGCAATCTTGATTCCATGCTCGTCTCTCATCATGGTCCAGGTGATGCCCTTGCCCCCTCCAGCGTTGATCTCGTACACTGCATTGATGCGATATGCGTAATCGTAACCCTCATAATCAGGATGTCTTTCGTTGTAGTCTTTGTTTCCCAGGCCATCTCCAGGCAGAGGCTCATCGCCTGGGTTTCTTGTAGCAGCCTCATTGACAGGGCAGATGTGGGTGATGGCGGAATGCGGCGCAGTGCGGTAGAACCAGATCCTCTGGATGCCGGCCATGTTGTATTTTCTGAACTCGTAGTTCTTGGTGCCGTCGATTATCTGTTGCATGTATGGATCGTTCATGGCGAGAATCATGTCTGTCCGACGAGGAGGAGGAGGAGCTACGCGCTTTGGGGCAGCACGTTTCGGGGCAGCACGCTTGAGGCTACGCTTGGTAGTGCGACGGGCCTTGGAAGGCGACTTGTGGGACTTTCTGATTGGCGCCATTTTCTGATGTAGTGGCAGTGATTCAGTGACTGGAGAAGTTGGTGTTGCGAAAAGCGTATGTTATGATTGCACTGAGAGGTACAAGATGCGACGCGATGGGGGCTGTAAGCATTATATATGGTAAACAAACAGAGAAATGGCAATTATTAAGAGGTGCCAGCCGCAGTGGCAGTGACAGGGGGGTTTTATGCACTGCAGCTGTGACTCAGGAAATGCCCTCGTGTCAATGTTAACTTTCATGCTGCATGCATGCAGTACCATAAACCTAGATCATGTGTATAATTGCAGCCAGTGTCAGGTAGGACTGTGTGCGGCTGTGAAAGAATAATGAGTAAGTTTTATATCTAAAGTAAGCATGACCTGGCTTGTTGTCCAACCTCTGAGAACACGTGAGTCGATAACGTGGACCAAAATGTACAACCCACGAACGGAGCAGCGTCGAAACTCTCCGTAGCATTTGTAGTCAAATTCAAAATCTTGATGTCACTACAAAGAGCTTATAAATACCCCGGGATTTCAGTATTGGCTTGTATGCTGTCATTCTACTAAGCGCTCAATTGTCTACAATGGCAAGTGATATACCCGTAGCATATCATCTTTCCTCCCACCATGCCCTTGGTGGTGGCTCGTATGCATTCAAAGCTGGCTATCCTTCATACCTTACAACACTACTACAGGACCCGAGCCTCAGAACTGAAGTCAACGTCATCATTCAGCCCAACTGTTCGCCTCACATTGGAACTCTATGTAGTCTTGGTCTCGCATTTGTTGTTGCTCGTCGTCTGATCGATAAAGGCATGGACGTTTCGGTCACATGCGACCTGTGGGACCGCGCCAAGGGGGAGCAAACGGTCATTGAGGGAGTTGTATATCAGAAGAGCCTTCGTGATAAAGGAAATTTTCAAAGATATCTTCCAAACTATGTGGAGATTGTGGGCATGCTTGCAGATAAGTACCAAGTCCACCACCGCATCAGGATGGAGGAAGAATTCCTCAGCAACCCCGAGATACCTGGCGTCCTCCGCGATATCATCACTAAGCGTGATTTCTACGGCAAATATCTTGCACCAGAGACGGGCTCCCTTGCAATTCGAGCAGCCTGCCCCGAATGCGGATTGGTGGAGAAATATGGAACAAAGAATTCTTATGCAGAAGATGGCTCTACAGTCTCGTTCGAATGCCCTGTACACGGGGTGTTCATATACAACACTCAGACAGAGAGCAACCGATTTCAATTCAATTGTCAGCTTTTCAACCTAGTCCTTGGCCAATTCTACGAAAGGGCTCCCTATAACTGGATTGAGATTTGTGGGAGCGACTATGCAGGCTTCTGGCAAGAACAGTTACTGTGGCGTTTCTTGTCAAAGCCAGCTGTCATAGTCTATACACCTCTAATCTCAGACTGGTCTGGCTCTAAAGTTTCGAAATCGCTGTATCTCCAGGATAACGCATACCAGTATCTACGCCATGCAGGACAAGAGTATTTGCTGAACTATGAAGTATGCCGCAGAGAGGGAAGGGACCTTGAAGTATTATGGAAAGAGATTGAACTTTGGGTTGATGAACCATTTCGCCTGTTTCGTGGGTACAGCATTCATTACCTTCATCTTTTGTTTGAAGGGCAGCAGATTAAGCTTGGTACTATTCATAGTTAGTAATTAGCTGTATGTAGTAGTTATTTCAAGTTACCTTAGTTACAGTCTTAACAAAGTCTACGCAGGATAGAGACAGAAGTATAGGTAAATTAAGCCTAAACTTGATCTGACATAAACTGGTATTAAATTCACTGAAAGTAACTTAAGACTAGTTACTATAAATATAAAATAACTTAACTATCTAAGACTACCTATACTACTGTAAGAAATAACATATAGCCCTTATATTTATTTACCTAGTGCTTATTAAACATACTACTTATATTTATTATAACATACTTAATATTATATTAATATTTTATATATTATATTATCTGGCAAGTGGCAAGATAAGCC
>JAJJWO010000512.1:0-48760 GCA_021655895.1 Fusarium sp. NRRL 66739
CCCCCCCCCCCATGTTTGTGTGTTTGTATTTGTTTCAACAGCTGCTGCTTGCTCTTGCGTGTGTCCTATGTACAGCCACTCTTGGCCCACAGCTGATCCCCCCAACAGAATCGACTCGGTGAGGTTTGCTATGGCAATTCGGCATAAGCGAGAAACCCCAGAGTCCAACAGAGAACCTACATAAGGTTTACCGACTAAACGCTGTAACAGCTGGTGCAAACTTAACCTAGCAGCCTCTCCACAAAGTCAATTAGCAATTACTAATGCAAGCACAGCACAGGTCATATTCTGGCCAGGATGGTAAAAGGTTCAATATACGGAGAGTTGTTGCAACTTCCTAGAAGAGCAACAAAGGCCCGGGTCCAGACACAGTGAACTCATCCCTACCATCTATATCCGATGTTGTAATTTCTTTTCCATTTATCCCACTTCCAGGGTTCATCTGCAACGACATGGCGCAGTCGACAGAGCCGCGATTGTGCATGAGCCACAGACTAGAGCCAAGCCTTTCCTTCTGCTGACCCTTGAATTAATTCGTGCGGGTTTTTCACGTCTTGGCAAGCTCTATTATTAGCTATAGACCTGCCTGCCTGTGTGATGCTGTACCTGCATCATCACCACAATCACCGACCTGCATTGGGCTGGTTCTACCAATTAAGCAGGTCTCGGGTCGCCAAGATATCAATCATTCGATCTTGTTTATCAAGCTCCATATCCAAGAATCGAGAACATATCCTAGTTATCCGTATGATAATTGCGCGGCAGTAATAAGTTCCTATCCCAATTTTTATTTGGCTATAATACATTTAAAGAATTAATAATGCTCCAACACCATCTAGATAGTCCTCGGTCCCCTAAGAGCCTTCTTCATGCCTTTAGTTTCCGAAAGACAGAAGATCTCTCCATCCCCACATCAGAAAGCCGCACTCCAAATTCGAGTTTCTCAGCAACAGTGTCTGGTCCAGCTGGCAATGTGATATCGCACTCTTCTTCCTCGTCGTCGCTGCGAGTATCTTCTGCGTTTCCCCCTTGCAACACCCGCTCAACAAGCTTGACAATCATGACAAACCATAGAATCATAAGCAGCTCCAGAAACAGGAGACCACCGAGGAAGAGCATCCTGATGGTGTGGCCATAGCATATCATCCCAGAGCCGTATATCAACGGTTCTAGTAAGTACCAGTAATTGTCGTTCCTCGGCACTGGTATAGGTCCGACCATGTTAGTTCCGGCCCCAAGGAAGCAGTTAGTCCCTGCAATTGCTTGACTATGTGCGTAGACGGACCAGCAGACCATGACAAAACCCACATGTCTGCAGAGTACCCAGCTGATCACAAAGAATCCAAACATAATGTCGCATAAAGTCTGGAGCTTCAAGTACTTCAGGCACTTTGCTGCTGAGAAAATGAGGTCGTTCAAGTCCGTCAGAATCAAGACGACGTTTCCGGTGCGAGTTAAACCGTATCGATAAGAACCATAGACCAAGGCGATAGTGATTATGTGATGGGCGAGCATTTGCCAGTGGTCCTTGCGTCGCTTTTCAATATTGATAACGACAATTTGTTGCAACCAGAAGGCGAGTTGAGCCAGCATGTACGCCTTCATGAGACATGATAGTTCGCGATTTGGCCAGTTGGCCCACATCTCACCAAGGTTGAGCCAATATGGAGACGTGATGTAGATGTACTGGTAATGTTAGTAGGAGGCTCGAGATGTGCTAGATTATTCAGGACTATACGTACCATGCCAACAGACCAACAGCTAGAGTAGTAAATCACCATCCAAGCTTGCTCTTTGAATCGAACCGACTTGTCTCTACTCAAACCCCATGCAAGGGCAATGGGGGTCAAAGCGAAGCGCATAGTGGCATCTCGGAGACATGTCAAGGCAAGTATGAGAACGACAACTAGGTAGTTATCGTCAAACCCGACACCATACTCTCGTGTTTGAGAGTTGTAATATGAGAGGGATGTGAATTTGGCTACGATAGGGCGAGCGATGTTTGTGCATTGAGCCATGAACAGTGGAGCTAATAGAACCGAGCAAATGGCTAATGATGTAAATGTTAGCAATGTGGGAGAAGCTTTATATAGATCCTTTTTGAATAATTACCTGTTTGGTTATCAAAAATCCATCTTTTGACACAAATCTGTTCCTGATGCTTTGGATACCGTCGTGGACGGAGTTTTGCCGCCATAATGATGTGTAGTTTGATATAAAGAGAGACAAGGGAAACAAACGATTCTTTATACGCCAAGATACCGCATTTGGTTTCCAGTTGTTAATCACAGAGTGGCTTGTCAATCAGACAGTTCAAGCTAAACTCGGGTGACTTATCAGGCCAGGCGTGGGATGTTGTTGGTTTGCCGCGGGCCCGAACTCATTTCACCAGCGGGGGAGCCAAGTTACGCGAATAAAAAAAGTTATATGGTCCTATTCAAATACGACAAGGGGAAAATAGGTCAACGTGTTCGTGTTCGCAAGCCCGGCAATAATATAGTGCTGGTAGCCTATAGCTTATACAATGACCGCTGTCACGGTTGGAGAGCGTTTCTTTTACCCTTCGCTCTAAACTAACGGCCTCGTATTGGCTAAGCTCTAGATATGTATAGCATTTTCTGTAAAAGAAATACATTGAGAAAAAGGGTTCATTAAGCTCAATTGCCTTTCCCTTTGTCGTAAAATCAACGTAACATTTACGAAAACTGCGGTAGTCCCTGCTACTTACTACTGTATGTTACATCGCTACTGCTCAAGGGCTGTCAAACTTCATAGTAAGCTTATTTCAGATAATCGAGATACCCTCGAACCTAACTGAACCAAATCTCAGGTAGTATGCAAAGTAACGTGTAAATACGGGTTCAACCAGGTTGTTCCTGGTCAGGTAGTTCTTGCCATTCAGTTATAGGGTGCATAAAAGTATTCATACTTGTGCCTCATATCCTTAGAATACGATTACATTCTTGCCATTATTCTTTCTAGTCAGATATTCATTTCGCATCTCCTCGGCATCTTCGGGTTCCCATTCCTTAATCTTGACTTGGATTTTATGCTTCACAACCAGATCTAGAAGCTCCTCGGTGTCATCACGGTCGGCTACAAGAGACCCCAACAGCTTCAGATCGCGAAAGATAACATTTTGATAAGATAATCTGATGCCTTCCTCAGGTTGGCCCAGAAGGACCATGGTGCCGTGTTTGCGCGTTAGCGCGACTGCGAGGTCAAATGCCGCGGATGCATCGGTTGCGATGATGGTAGCATCAAGACCGGGATAGTCGCCTTTAGTAACATGTGTTATCTTTCTCACCGATAGCTCCATGGGATCTGTTGAGAGAATGGTGATGTTGGCTTTAGCTAGTTGCGTTCCGATATGTCTGAGCCCGCCGAGCCCGCCGATACCGACAATGCCGATCGATCCGCCGGCTGGCACCTGTGCTGGACACATTATGCAGGCTGCGGTAGAGAAGTCGAGTGACTCTGGAAGCTTGACAGTGAACCGAGAAGCACTTGGATATGTCAGCGCTTCCTAGATACTAACGTACATCTAGGCGAAGCAAACTGAAGCACCTACGCTGCCATAGACTCTGCCCATGCCCCATCTGCCGTGATTCCTTTCATGAGCGGATTGTCACAGCAAATCGGCTTTCCTGCTTTGCACTCGGGGCATGTCCTTGTAGTTTCTGTAAACTCTTTTCGATGCCCTGTTATGTGTGGCTTACCGCAGCAGCTATCAAAATTGAGGCATCTCACACGGTCGCCCACCGCAAAGCCTTGGACGATAGATCCAACTTTAATGACAATGCCTGCTGGTTTATGTGAGCCTATAAATGGCAGTTTAGAGCCAAATATATTTTTAAGAGCCACGCAGTCCGTATGGCAAAAGCCACCGGCTCTAATTTGGACTAGAAGCTGATAAGGTTGTGGTTTCGCTATGTCAACTCCCGAGACCGAGTATGGCGCGTTGAAATCTTTAATCTGACTAGAACAGCTTTTATCGCCAGATTTGTGTTGGTTGGTAGACACTAGATAGATGTTGCTATGGAGAGTTAGCAGAAGGCAAAGGTTGCGTAATGTCACAAGTATTTCTAGGGCTGGGAAAGTGAATCGCTTATATCGGAATACTGCAGTCGTTCTATTCGGATGAAACTAAGTTACAATAAAATTAACTCAGCTTTCGTCTGATTGGCTGCTACTTTTCAAATCTCTAAAGTAATAATAAGAAAATGCCTAGTTGAAGCATAGACACTATAATATATATTCTATGTTAAAGAATATAGCACCATTAATATTAAGTGTATAAATATCTCGACTAGGGTTTAACATACATAGAGTGAAACTTTATAATGTGAAGTTGGTTCTATAAAGATGGGTTTAGTCTATAATGCCTCTTTAACACAGGTGCTATAATAGTGGCTATAAACTTTAAAGTCTATATAAAATGGTCTGGCTTGACATATGTATAGTAAACTGAACTTTAAAGAGTATTAATTAATCTAGAAGCAGTTACAGTATAAACATTACTAATAAATTAATATACAGCCATTAGTACTATCTATAACTTCCTCAGTCGTAATATGTTAGTGCTGTAACTTGCCATACTATAGTTCTAGCTTAGTATCTGCACCGCTGCAGTTATAAAAGCTTGCCCAGTCTATTTAAGTAACTTTTTGCCTCTAGAGAAGAATATTATTAGCTATAATAGCTATGCAGTTGCGATGGTAAGGTCGTCTGTAAAACGCCTATAACCCGACTGTAAGAAGCTACTCCCTATGTAAGGATGGGCGTATTACCCTTATCCTTTCGTCTAGCAGTCTCAGAGTGACCTGAAACATGTAAGCGACAAATGACATTGTATAAAAAGCCAAATTTAATGCCGTATGGGATATAGTACCATATATTAACATCACTGGTCCGTAGACTTGCCATTGATAAAGTTACATTACAACGTCGGTAATAAACTTTAATTCAAGATGCATTTATAAGCATATAGAGCTGTACTTGAACTCCTTTACCCGATCAGGTCAAACGCCGCTCGGTCTTTCGGCCTGAAGCTTGGATCAACTGGCGCCCGATGGTGTCATGCCTTATCCAGCTTCCAACCGACCGGGTTGATCGGATGAAGTCGAGTGCCGACATATTATCTAAATATTTATTAGCAACCCCTCAATGATTAGCAATCATCAAGCATGGACATTGGGACGGTTCAGCTGCCCACGGGCTGCCTAATGGTCCGTCACTTTGTCACCATGGCCCTTGGTTGTAAATCGGCACTTTTTCTCCGCGTGCAAAAGCCGCACGCACATTAGCAAAAGTCCAGGTCCCGCGACATTACGCTTGTTCGAGTAAACAATAGCGCTACCCTGTTATTTCTTATATGTAGTCCGTGTTAACCTTCGTGATGGTGGTGTCTTGCGGATATTGCTTCCTCTATTGGACTCTTTGAAACTGCACGTTCTCCTCGTGATACACCATGGCATCAAAGAACAACACAGTATACGTCGTCACCGGCGGCAACAGGGGCCTGGGACTCGGGCTTGTCAAGGCCCTCCTCGCCCGTCCTTCCACTACCGTCGTCGCCTCTGTCCGTAACCAGAAAGCTCGCTCCAGTCTCGAGTCAGCCATTGAAAGCACCCCGAAAGGCGATGGCAGCCTCCTCCACATTGTGCAGCTTGACTTTTCCTCGGCTTTGCCCCCTCAACAGATTCGGCAAGCTTTCGACGCAGTTGATATCGACCATGTCGACGTCCTTATCAACAACGCCGCTATCATTCACGACCCAAGTGTGACGGCTGAGATATCATATGAAGATCTCCGTGTTGCGCTCGAGGTGAACACCATCGGGCCTCTGACCGTCTTCCAGGCACTTTGGCCGTTACTGCAAAAGTCAGCAACGCCAAAGCTGGTCAACATCTCGACAGCAGCCAGCAGTCTCACATTGCAGAATGGCGCCCCTATGGGTGCCTATGGTCCAAGCAAGACTGCGCTTAACTACATTACAAGGGCTCTTCATTTCGAGAATGAGAAGTTGATTGCATTCCTGCTCAATCCTGGCTTTGTCTTGACAGATGCGGGAGCTAACACGGCTCGACTTTTGGGAGTCGACTTTTCCGTCATGGAATCTATTGAGGGATCTGTCAAGGGAATGCTTGAGGTGATTGATGGTGCTACCCGAGAGAAGACATCTGGCAAGTTGGTTTCGTACCAGGGGGGTGAGGAGCTGCCTTGGTAGGAGTTGATTGACTCTAGGGCCAGGGTAAAAGCGAACAGCTTCTACATAGTTAATGGTATGAATAATATGGAAGACCAGTAACTGAGAAACATTTGACTACCATGCAGATCATGAGTGTACAGCCTGACAGACAAAAGCCGACGCTTGGCCCGATAAGATTCCCCGCATCTTCCGGTACGAGGCCTTTTCAGGTTCTCTATGTCAGGCTTACTTAAACGCTTCAACTCCATCTCGACAACTACAGGCAGAGCCATCATGAGCTACAGTCCACGCAGCCCAGGAGGTGCAGAGCGGCAGCAGGAAGACAGGAGGATTTGGGACGAGCGCCAACGACAACTCCCTCGACTCCCTAGTCCTCGGCCTCGAGCTTTGACCCCCGACGCTAGGTCTGATAGTCGGGCTCCAAGACCCTTATTCCAAGAGTTTTGTTCGTGGTTCAAAGTCCCACCCAATATAAGAAGAGATATTCTTCGACTGGCCTTTGGAGATAGACGTCTTCACATGCACCTCGGCTATAATTACCCAGACGTTGCCCCACGACTGGGCCTAGACACTCACTGCGGTATCGTCAACCAACCGTCTGCTACATACTCAAAGAGAAGCGAGCGCCTTTTAGACGAGTCTCGGCCAGCACATTGGCAGTGGTGGAGTTCTGTTTGCCATCGACTGCCACCATGTCCTTCGAATGAACCCATGACAAACGGCGGGCTTCCAGGACCCTGGGCTGACTCGTGTCGTCAAGGCGATGCAAATTATTGTCAAGACTGGAGAGGGAGTGAAAACCCGCGATTCTGCTACGTTGGAGTCATGGGCTGGTTATTGTCCTGTCGCCAAAAGTCAGTGCCTTTTGTCATGGCAAGCCTAACCCAGCTAATTTGACCCATCAGCTACGTCGAAACTATTGATATACTCTACTCAACTAACACGATTCTCATAAGCGGTGAGCATACGCTATTTAATCTTCCACAACTCTTGTTGCCGCAAGGACTTGGACAGTTGACTTCACTCGAAATTGTCTGTCCACTTAGATCGCGCTTTACCTCTGAAGACGCAGACCACGATGATCTCGATGAAGAGCACCTTGAAACTACCCTCGGGGTCTTGTCTGTTGATCGCTTCCCAGCACTCAGTCAGCTTTATATTTCCTTTGAGGAAAGCCAGCACGCTTGGTTTAGAATTGACGTCATGCGTGAATACACTCAAATACTTTTAACGCACCTGGACGCTCTCTTTCTACGCATGTCTCACCTCAGAGAATGCTCTTTCGCAGTTTCAGGAGACTTCTTCGAGCATATATACGCAGATGGGGCGACCTTAGTTGGATGGTGTGGTGAATTCGAATTCACTACTCAGCTGAAATCGTATCGACAAATTTGGAGATCCATGGATGGCGAAATGACCGTTATTCAGCTTCCCTACATCGACAGTTACCCGGGTCGCCCACATCATTTGCCGCGAGTTAACACTCAGGTTGCTGGCTATTGGGTTCTGGAAGGCTTGGATGCAAGACCGCCTGAGTCTCTTAGCTACGTGGCGTGGTGCGGAACTGGCGAGCCTTGATCGCCATGGCATGCTGTAGGATCTCCTCTCGGGACTTATTAACTATCAAACATTATTGGGGACCCATACTTTGACACAGCTTGTGGTGCATGCTTTACGCTACTGGGTCTCCCATCTGATAGTGGGAAACTGTCTTGCATAGGTAGCATTGTAGTATTCACTCTATTTAAGCCTCTCTTTCAGTGCCAGAGCATAAGGCATTGCAACCGAAGGCGGCAAACAGACTTCCTACTCAGCCCTGAGCCTCAAAGGTCTCCTCAACGCCCTGGACGCCCGTAAGCCAGCAGACGCGGTCCTTAACCCAATGCTCCTGGCGCGGCCTTAGCTGGGTTTCGTTCAACGAGAAGTCATCGACGGTGCCGATGCGCAAGATGCTCACGCCCGGGAAGCGCTCGCCGACGCGGTACATGAGGGTGCCGCAGTTTCCACAGAAGTGGTTGGCCATGGCCTTGCCCGAACCTACCGTTTGCAACTGGCGGAAGATCTTGAGGCAATCCTTTCCGCGTGCATGCTCAAAGTGTGAGTCCTTGACAGTGAAGTTAGTGGCAAACATGGATGCCGTGATCTTGCGACAGTCGGTACAGTTGCAGACGAAGGTGTTGACAACGCCCTCGAGCGACTATTTACGCCATCAAAGGCGTCAGCTCAGCCAGGCACGCTCAACTGTACCAGAGAGTTTGACTCACAGTGATGAGCTGCACGGAGCCACAGTAACAGGTTGCAGTGGCCTTATTCTCCTTGGATCAGCCGTCTTTGGCGAGGCCGGCGAGCGGAATGTAGGGCTCGGACTTGCCAGCAGTGCTTGCAGCCATTATCTCTGCTGTTGCGTTGTCTTATCGTGCGAGTACTAATATATCAGATGAATAAGAATGGCTTGGTCGTAAATGTGACGTTGAAAAGAAAAGGAAGAAGCCTTTGACTGAGCTGGCTGTAGTTGTACTTATAGTTGTTGCGAGTGGATAATGTACCTGAGGCACGAAGCTCAGGCTACACACAGTGCTCTTTCAGCATTTAACAGACCCTTTTCTTTCACACCCTATTGATATTAGTAGTTGAGATGCCCAAAGTGGTGCCATATGCCGCCCTGCCGGCTAGCGGTAATGTCCGCAACTTTCCGCATTTCCCTGGTGATACTAGCAAACCCCGCTGTACTTCATCTGGAAATCCTTCTGAGAACCGGTGTTAGCTTATTATAATAGAACTAGGGCTTATTATACCTCTAGATAAGCTGTCTGAAAGGCCCTTCACTTAGTACTCTTTTAAGTTGTTTCGATGTATGCCCACTGCCAATGTTTGCCCTTACGATTATCTACCCTTGAGACTGGCCGTACTACCTCTTTAAAGGCGGGGTGCTAGGACTGGTGGGTCCCGCGACTAGTAACGCTAAACCAACCAGTCGGGTTTGTATGATAAGCGCTAAACTTGCTAACTATCAGTATCCCTCTCTCAGCCACCTATAAGCTAAATACCTCAGAGCCAGGCGCAGCTTGTTTCCTAAAGGAAGTCATCTGGGTGTTACATAGTCTGATAGTATACGAAATATATGATGTGTGTGGAGTCCTTTTGCTAGTCCTGCACTGCAATTCGTGCTGCAATTCTCGCTGTGGTATAAAAATTAAATGATTTTAACGTCATAAATTTGGATGGTCGGGCGTTGATCCTCGTTATTCTTGAAGGGGTAGTCTAGAGGGACTGCATCTATCTTCAATAATGCCTTGTCGTGCAACTCAGGATGCATGTACCACAACATCTTGGGACCGAGATTTCGCCTTGTACGTACACGAGGATATGTGGAATACATCGAAATATGTTTTTATGACGCTTCACCGAGTACCTAGGTAAGCTGCTGTTATATACCTAAGCTTCTAGCGCAGTCAAGGGGAGTGGTTTGACTCAAGGCCTTGAATGGGTGTGCGATATATTGAGACCTCAGCAGAATTATTCCCTTAACACGCGTTGGTTGTAGGACTGGCTGGCATGATTTTGTCGCGCATTCTTATCTTATCTTATCAGCATCCTGGAATCAACGGCTGAACATTGTTCCGCTTTCCTTCACTCCATTTGTCATCTAACTCGGCACTCCGAGTTCACCGTCGTCCGATCCAGACTGATCACATAAAATCTCATCGTCTGTATTCCTTGGAGCAGTTCAAATCCAATCATGGCCGAACATCCGTCCTTTACTCTTGCCGGCCTTTGTAAGTTACTTGGCAATGTCTAAGCGTCTCGGTACAGTCAATTGATCTCGAACCAACCTCTAGTGGCTGCCGGTGGTATTGCTGGTTACATCCGCACGCGTTCAACGCCCTCCCTAGTTGCGGGTGTTGGCCTCGGTGTCTCATACGCCTATGCTGGTAAGTTTAATGCATACTCACTGAACCCATGTAACTGACTCGACATGTCAGGCTATCTCCTCAAGAACAACAAGGATTACGGATCTGAGCTTGCGCTGGCAAACAGCCTTCTTTTGACTGGCTCGGCTGTCCCCAGAATCATCAAGACTGGAGGCCGAGCGCCCGTTCCTCTTATTCTTGGCGCTGTGGGTGGTCTTGCTACGTATTACTACCAGAAGAAGTTCCGCGAATTTCGGTACGGCGTCTGAGCGTGGCTCTCAGTGGGAGGGAAAAGCATTTGTGATCAGTAGCTATGTGAAGAGCGCTTTCAGATGTACTAAACATTGTATATTAAAACACGAATAATCGGTTCATATCTCCAGAGCGTCTTGAGAGTTAGGCATGACTGCACTTTCAATTGTGCAATTGGGCTTAGGGTAAGTAACAACAGCTGCAAAATCCAAAGAGTGAATCTCGTAAGGGAGAGAAATATAAGATATGTCAGGGTCTAATAGAATACCCTTAGCAATAGAATACCTATTTAAAAGTGGGTCTAGGTAGGTCTTAGCGCTAAAATGTATACCTCTTATTGGCTTAACTTAAATGTATCTATAGGTCCACTAAAGATAGAAAAAGCTCTTTAATTGGCCTAAAAAAGGTCCCCTATAAGACATTACTTTATTTTATATTAAATTATTGGCTCATATATGTACCCCTATAGCTACTACTGATTGTAAAATTTAGAGATTAAAGGTTTAAATCTCTCTTTTTTAGCCTCTTTAGCTATATTTTTTACCCTCTTATATACCTAAATAATATCCTTAATTATAATATATAGCTTATTTAGATCAATAGGTATTATAGGCCTACTTTTAATTGGCGTTAAGTCTTAAATTTATATATTTTATTAAATAATATTATTAATTACAGTCTAAAGCTATAATTAGCTATATTTTAATATAATAGGCTACTATATTTAAGGGCTATTATAGATAGATGCCTACTATAAAATAAAGAGTAAAGATATATAAAGGGGCTATTATAGAAAGGTGCCCCTATTAAATACCCTATTTAGGGAAAGTGTCTATATGGCTTTATTTATATAAGCCAATAAGAGGTATACATTTTAGCGCTAAGACCTACCTAGACCTACTTTTAAATAGGTATTCTATTGCTAAGGGTATTCCATTAGACCCTGATACATCTTATGCATGTAACAGTGAATACAGTGATATCAGAGGATGTTGAATACCCACTTGGACATGGTATACATTGAACAAGTTGATTGTTTCACCATGTTACAGTCCTGTTGCTCGGATGAACAGACATGGTGTGTTAAAAAGTCAATAGCCGATGGGATTGTGCAATTCTAGAGCAAAAGAAACGAAATTAAGGATCATTTAATATTGATATAGTTTAATTAATACGAACTGACGCTACGACAACGAATTGCTGTTACACTGGCAATGTTGCATTGAGCAGTGCCCTTTCTGTCTACAGCCACGATATTCGCAAAGTCCAACACGTCGACAGTTTCTTGCCGTCAAATCAACAGCGAAAGCCAGCCCCGTCAGCACAAGCCACGAACGAGTATTTGAGCATCACAACCGACCGCACTCGAGTTAACGAACGAGAACGAGCGACACGAAGACTACAAAAATTAAAAGTTGCAATTGGACGTTGGCTTCTAGAGACGTCTAGTCTACGTCATTGCTGTCTTGTGCTCTATAAAGGTCCTGTTTTCTGGGCAGAGTCAATATGTGCGTGCCGCACCAACTGGCACTACGTACAGTAAGCTACAGCTGCAGCATAACGTGAGCTTATGGCACATCAACTGCACTGCCTTGCTGGAGCAATCCAACGTAAGAATTGCCAAATAGACTATCTGGAATTGCCCAGCTTTTGCATGCATGGCCTCGGGACAAGCTCTGCCAAGCCAAGACGTAAGTCAAGGCTGCCGAGATGGTCGTGATTCGTCCCCCGACGAGTCTCAGCTCCAATATCAGCCCGTCTACCGCAAGCATCATCACGATGCCTGGTTGGAACCGAGAGTTAGTGCTGGGCTTGCCATCGTCACCAAACTGAAGTATCTTGTACCTCTTTAATTTGACTTTTCCAACGTGCCATTCAAAGTACAGCCGACTTATCCGCCAGCCCCAGTCAAGTAGCTCTCTAATAATTGCCGACTCCCAGCTTTTGCTGCGTCTTGCTCACTTTCGGATCTCCGGCTCGACAATATTTGCTGGCGTCATGCCTTCACGTAGTAATGGACTAGGTAGGCAAACATTTAAATAATCAAGATGCTGCCATTCATCTCACCAGCCTGCGTAGACTATAGTCCTCCCTTCCAACCTCCATGATGGTCCTTCACCGCGCGCTGGCTCTTCTGAGCCTTTGGCTTGGCCTCAGTGCTGCCGCCCAATCCTCTCACCTTTACAAACGGGCTGCTTCCTCTGGACCACTGCCACCCAGCCAGGATCCGTGGTATGCAGCTCCTTCAGGCTACGAGAGCACTGAGCCAGGCACCGTCCTGCGCGTCCGCCGGGCGCCCGGGAACCTCACCAGCATCACTGGCAACTGCTCCGCGACATACAACATCCTCTACCGCACAACTGATAGCCACTACAGGCCTACTTGGGCTGTCACAACGCTTTTTGTCCCTCTGCTTGGGCCCGAGAGCACCGCGGCGTTGTTGTTCGACCAGAGCGCTGTCCTCTCCTGGCAGGTGCCCTACGACTCGGCAGATGTTGATGCTAGCCCTAGCTATACCGTATACGGCCCTAACCAGAATCTCTTCATGAGTGTAGCCCTAGGCCTGGGCCTCTTTGTCAATGTGCCAGACTATGAGGGGCCCTTGGCCTCGTTTACTGCTGGTGTCATCTCGGGACATGCTACTCTCGACTCGGTCCGCGCTGTGCTCTCCGTCGGTCGGGGCCTTGGCATTAAATCTCCCCGTGTCGCCCTCTGGGGCTACTCCGGCGGCGCCTTGGCAAGCGAGTGGGCGTCAGAGCTTGCTGTGCAATATGCGCCAGATCTATCGAAAACAGTCGTTGGCGCAGCAATTGGAGGTATAACACCCAACATCACCAGCGTCTTGGAATCCATCTCTGGCAAAGATTCGGCCGGCCTCGCACCAAGCGCCATCCTGGGCATTACAAGCCAGTATCCTAAAGTGCGCAAGGCCCTCATCTCGGAGCTCAAGACTGAGGGGCCCTACAACAAGACTGGCTTCTTGGCTGCGGAGAACTACACAGTTTCCGAGGCTGGCGCTGCGTATGAAGGAGTCGATATCGGCGACTTCTTTAAGAATGGCCTTGATACATTCCGAGATCCCAGATTCACGGCCATCGTGAACCGTGATGGCATCATGGGATACCACGGCGTTCCCCAGTGGCCTATCTTTGCCTACCAGGCTATCAAGGACGAGGTCAGCCCCATCGCCAACACTGATGCCCTCATCAAGCGATACTGCGCCGTAGGCGCCAACATCCTCTACCAGCGCAACACTGCCGGCTCGCACTCTGAAGAGTTTTATGAGAGTGCTGCCGCCGCGGTAGAGTGGCTGACAGTTGTCCTGACGGGCCAATATGCCAGCGTGTACAAAACCGAGGGCTGTACCATCCAGAACGTGACGAGGAACAGTACAGCAATCAGCTTCAAGAAGAGGGCAGTGCAGAATGGGCCCAACGGCGTGTTTTATTTGTGGTAATTGACCTGGGTTCAACTTTGATAATCATATATGGTGCTGGCTTTGAGATACTACTTGTTAATATGATTCTTATTGTTCTGACTTGACTTCAAGTGTCTGCTATCTCGTGTACCATCACGCACCTGGGATATCTGATCGCTCACCACCTCGATCTCACCATTTCCAGTAGACAACAGCCATCCATAGCAACGCCCAAAGCAACAACAGGCCCAACCTTTTGGAGTCCATCTTGGTACAGCTTTGCATTCTGTTAACGAATCTCATCATGGTCCTTGCCATCATTAACCCTAGGGACCTCGAAATCTGGGACATCTTTGCCCAGAAACTCGCAAAGCGGCTGCCACCCACTACCTATGGTTTATTCCAACCTTCGCCCGCTCTCCATTGGCACAGCTTCACAGATCTTGCGGTCATACTCGTCGCATGATTTCATCGCACAGTGGCAGTACGGAGGAGCTGGGCATAGATTATCGTAAAGCCGTCATCTTGTCTGGTGGTAATTTTGGTTGCTGAAGAGTGTGTTGTCATACTTGGGAAGATACAAGTGAATATGGGACCGAAGTCATGCTGGCTCAACGAAGAGAGAATACATAGTAAATGGAATTCTCATTTGTAATGCATCTTGTCTAGATTCTCTTGGTCAAATCTGACATCAGCACACTGGCAAGGCTGAAAAGGATTGACATCAAAATGAGAATAAAGTAAAACAAGCTTTAAAGATTGGTACATACCTAGCTACAAGAGCTGTGACTCAAGATGAGATACGATACATCAGAATAATACAAGTCTGGTCAGAATTAACCGCCCAATCTCTTTGTGTTATATCTCCGACCAAAGTAAATATACCTGCAAAACTACAGCCCATACCAGTCACTCCACACAGACCATGCTTATTAACACACCCGGTGGGACTTCTACCGAGCCAAAGCGCTGTGTTGGTCAAGGACCCTCATCGCCAACCGCGCCAATAGTGTCAAAAGCCACCTGTGCGAGTTGAGTGATGGAATCGAGCAGGCCCCGTGTCTGACGGGCCAAAGGAGTGTCGACATCGACCTCGGTAGCCGGGCCCAGTTCAATCACGGCTTTCAAGGCCGCGAGCCGCGTTCTGAGGCGAAAGGTTCCCTCGTGGTCGAATTGGCTGGCTTGGCCAAAATCCATGTCGTTGGAAAAGTCGACACCGGGAGAGAGAGATATCAGTCTGCCGAAAGAGGAATGAGATTCGGGAAAAGGCGATGTGAATGGGGTAGCTCCGGGGTACTGACGTCCAGCCTCGGGAGTGCCAGCAGTGCTTCCGGAGGGCTCGCGGTATGACAGATAAGATCTTTTTCTCAGGTTACGACTCCCGTTGCCTTGGTCCCTCTCGACCTTGACCACGGCGTGGTCGCCGTTGATAGAGGGCTGTCCAAGTTGACCTGGGCTAATGCTTCGACTAAGCGAATTGCAAGGTTCAGGTTTCAAATCCGGGAGAGCCCGAGGATACTGCTGCCCCAAATGTTGCATCATACTCTCAATGTCAACATCCAAGACTTGGTAGGGGGAAGGGTTTTGCCGTCCATGCCGATTAATGGCTTGCGTTGTGATGGCGAGCCGAACCATGAGTGGATCAATCTGTTGGTTTTCCGACATCCAAGTATTCAAGGACTTGATGATTCGAATGGTGAATGGGACCTTCCGCCCAAGGTAGAGGAACAAGAGCCACGGCTCTTCGATGCGTTTCCCAAGACCGAATCGGACAAAGAGAGTAAGGAGACGACCAGTGAGTTGGGACTTGGTAGTGGCGTGGGCCCAGTCGTCGGAGTGAACAGCATGGAGAATGACCTTGAGAGAGGTGACGGGGATCTCGTGTCGAACAAAGGCAGGCCAATCCAACAGAGTGATGTCGTTCGCAGGGCGACCGTTATCCTCCTCTTCCTTCTGGACGCGGACAGCGACGACCCACTAGGCCTCACGCAGGCGATTCCATCGATTGCGCACAATCTGCTCGGGGCTGTCGGGGTTGGGCAACGGGGCAGGGTCGTTGAGGTTGACATCGCTTGGACGACTGGATCGCAGGCAGTCGAGGAGCTCCAAGATGCCTGAATCTTGTAGGATCCGGGAGGCCATGATATACCGAGGCGAAGACCCGAAAGGTGCTGGCGTGTACAAAGGGAGAGACTAGAAGCCCAACTGCTGTGAAGGCGATGGCGAGGATGATGATGGAGCAAGAAAGCTGAGGGCAGGCAAGATGGAGGTGCAGGTGGTCGCGGGACATTGTCACGTGGTCCAAGAAGATGACGGTGGACATCTCTTGAGGCATGGTCTCTCCAACTACGAATTAGAGATCTCAGGGTCCAAGCCAGCCAAATTAATGGGAAGTGCTACTAAAGTCAAGCCATGGGACAGAGAATATGTGCCGCTTGAGTGTTCTGAGCGTCAAACTCACAGAGACTCGTTTATTCCAATCATAGCCTAGAATAATTCGAAATTCGGCTCTATCCCCGTTTTGGGGTACTTGTACACTACTTCCAAGCCGAATATGCTGATTGGCGCTGCTGATGATCACGACAGATATTGCTAACATGTCGCCATATCAATGTGATGTCATGTAATACTCATAGAGTCCGCGGAGACACCAGAAGTGCTCCGGGTGATCTGGTCTCTCAATCTGCGCTTAAATGACAAGTGACACGGATTGCATGATCGCTATAGTGCCTACAAATGAGTTCAAGCTTAGATGTCTAGCGCCAAATCGAAATGTCAAGCCCTTGTTCTATGCGACTCTGCTCCCAGACAGCCGGCACTGACTGTTACTGTTACAATTGAACAGAGAGGGGGTCTATGGTGCAATAGAGTGAAGGATATGCATCATTCTCCTTTTCTCAAATACATTTATCCCCCCATACCTGCCTATGTGCTTCAATCTCTCCACCCTTTCTTCTGCCATCAAACTTGGTGATATACCAAAATGGCTGCCGACCTCGAGAAAGATACGCCCCCGGACCTCAGTGACGAGGCGGGTACTGTCGACTCGAGCCCTCCAGTAAATGAGAGAGCTCTGTTGAGAAAGCTCGACGTGCGACTTCTGCCCGCCGTCGGTGTGCTTTATCTGCTGTCCTTCTTAGACCGTAGCAATGGTAGGACAAGTCAGATATTGACGGCCCCGATCTTGCGCTAATAGGATGACGATAGTTGGCAATGCGCGTATTGAGGGAATGGTCGATGACCTTAACATGAGTACGATGATCGACGCGCCTGTATCACATCAAAGGCTAACGTGCGCGGTTAGCGGGCAATGAGTACTTGACCGGCTTGACGCTGTACTTTGTCGGTTACGTTCTATTTGAGGTTTGTTTCTTGAGATATTTACAAGTAATCTTCTCTAACATAGCCTAGATTCCGTGCAACATCATCCTCAAGCGAACAACACCGCGGCTATGGCTGCCGACACTCACACTCGCATGGGGCATTGTGGCCACGCTTCTTGGTATAGTCCAGAACTTGACCGGCTTCTTGATTGCTAGATTCTTCCTTGGTGTGACCGAGAGTGGACTGTTTCCTGGTGTCGTATTTTACTTCTCCATGTGGTACAAGAGGCGTGAGAGACAATACCGCATCTCCCTCTTTTTCAGCTGTGCATCACTTGCTGGAGCTTTTGGTGGTATTCTAGCCTACGTGAGTATCTCCTTGGCTTTCAAAGCTCGACCCATGCTGACAGGAATTAGGGCATTGGCAAGATGGCAGGAGTCGTATGGGAGAATGGATGGCGATGGATCTTCATTCTGGTGAGCTTTGCACTTGAGTATCTCCTACCAAGCTGACCCCAATTAGGAGGGTATTGCTACCGTTTTAGTTGCTGTTCTGGCATACTGGTTCATCGAGGATTATCCCGACACTTGCAGGTTCCTCACCAAGCCAGAACGAGACTTTATCCACGAGCGTCTACACGTAGATAGTGATGCTATCCGCGAGGAAAAGTTCAGTTGGGCTGCTGTTCGCGAAGCACTCAAGGACCCCAGCTGCTGGCTCTATGGCCTAGGGTTCCACACGATGAGTCTACCGCTGTACACTCTTTCTCTGTTCATGGTAAGATGTGCGTATAGTCATTAGAGGTCGTCGCTGACATTGTCTCAGCCCACCATCATCAAGGATCTTGGGTACACGGCAGCCAAGGCACAGCTCTTGACTATCCCACCATACGCCCTAGCCTTTGCCACTACTCTAGGCGTGGCTATAGCCTCGGAAAAGCTTGGAAAGCGTGCCGTCTTCATTGCCGGATCGTCGGCTGTAGGTGTCATCGGATATATCATTCTACTCGCAAACACGAACCCTACGGCAAGACCGGGTGTCTCATACGTGGGAACGTTCTTTGCGGCCGCTGGAATCTATCCTGCTACTGCTTTAGTCCTCAGCTGGCCTGCCATCAACGTGTCTGGACAGACCAAACGAGCTATTGCCAACGCTATGCAGATCAGTATTGGAAATCTGGGTGCGGTTTTGGGGACGCAGTTGTATCGATCGAACGACGGTCCTCGATTCGTGGTTGGCCATTCCATGGCTTTGGCTTACTTAGTTGCCAATACCGTTGTTGTCTCTATACTGGGTTGGAGGTTGAAGAAGCAGAACGAGAGCCGTGCTGCAGTGGCTGAGGAGATCAAGCACGTCGGAGAAGTGGAGGATTGGAGAGGAGACTCGGACCCCAGATGGAGGTTCGAATATTGAACGTATTTGTAAGTTATGATTGCGGGTGCTGCGGTCAGGTAAACTTGCGAGCCATTCTGAATTGACTACATAAGAGGAAGTAGAAGATAGATTGGCTAGGATGTGCATGAATAGACACTATCGTTGAAGAACCGCGCAGTATCGATGAGGCTTGCTATCAAATCACAACTATCGAATCTACTTTGAAGCCTCAAGCTCCTTCTTCTCGTCCTCCCCGAGCAGCCCCAATGCCTCTCGACGAGTAGGGGCCGATGGGTCAAAGTAGGGCTTCTCCGCCAACGAGGTCACTCGAGTACCGTGACGCGGCTCTCTACCACTATAATCCCAGCTAGCATTGTGAATAGTAATGCGATTGTCCCACAAAGCGGATGATCGAGGTGTCCACTTCCAACGCACTTGGATATCGACATTCGTCTCATAGACATCGTACAAGTAATTCAAGATAACATCACTCTCTGATTTGTCGAGGCCAACGATCCTGTCGGTCATGGCACGGTTCACCCACAGAGCCTTCCAGCCTGTTGCGGGGTGAACGCGTACAAGAGGATGAATTCTCTCAACCCATTTAGGACCAGCTTCAGGGTGCTCGCGGTCCAAATAAGGATGTGCAGATCGGTACACGGCCGATCGACCATCAATGATCTTGCGGAACTCGGGCGATAGCTTTTCGTATGCAGCATAGCCTGAAGCCCAGAGAGTGTCTCCTCCCGTAGTGGGAACTGTATCGTTGTGAAGATGAGTGATGCCTGCAGGCTGACGCTCATGCACCAGGTCTGAATGCCATCGGGATGCGCCTCCAGGTTGGCGGAAGGTTGCTGCACGTTCTGTTGCCATGAGGTCGGGCCACAGAACACTGACTCCAGGGAAGCCAGGCACTTGGGGAACTTGAGGCTGTGGTTGATTATCAGTTATTTGTTTCTGAGTATTTCTGGTAGTCGTCACTTACATGAACCTCGACTTCTCCAAACCACTCGCCAAGTTCTTTCTGTTGCTGTGGGGAAAGATCTTGGTCCCTAAAAAACACAACGCTTCGTTCAGCAATCAAGAGAGCTAGTTCGTCACGCTGCTTATCAGTAAGGTCCTTTAGCTGCAGGCCTTCAATTTCAGTGCCGATATAAGCCGTTATGTCGGTGACCTTTGTAGCGGCAGACAGCAAGCTACTTTTGGACTTGTCAGCCCGAGCTCCGGCATCGACATAGTCTCGAGGCTTGTCTCTGATCTTGTATACATCATCAAGATACAAGGGACGAGAAGGGCGATAAGGATAACCCTGGGATAAGTCTACCCCCGACTTCTCAAGACGCTCGCGAGCCGCATCTGGGATCTTGAGGGTATCCTTGATAGGCTCGGCGACATCCTTGATGCTGGGGTCGATGGGAGCTGGGACCATGTTGTCTAGGCTTAGAGTTACGATTTGATAGATCTGTTGCGTTTTAATTAGGTTGTTTCTATTAGTTATAACAGAATGTGGCATCTAGATATACTCTCAATATCCCCTCACTATGCTTACCCCAAACCAATCACGCCATGATGGCACATAATGACAAAGACCAATCTAACTGTACCCCATTGGCCGGCTATACAGTTGCGATGCGTGAAGCTGATTGCAACATATAGACTTGTCCAATATGCTTGCTTCTATATCGCGTCATCAAATGCTCTTGGCCTCTATAGGACAACGGTTGTGGGGGAGCGGCTACATGCACGCGAGCATTTGTCAGTAACATCAGCAGATGGATAACAATATCCGTGGAGCGATATGTGAATTAGAAATCATCTCACAAACGACAGGTGACTTGCGAGAGACTAGCTATTCAGATAACGTTATCTTACTTCACTTCTTCAGCGGTTTGACAGCCGAGACCACATGAACCATATGAGAGCCGAAGTGGCAAGAAGATGGATTGCATATTAATTGAGAGATAGACAAGAGAGCTATTTTATCGTGTTCTAGGCAACAATAAACACCCACAGGATTACAACTTGGCACGAGGAATACCAGCAAGTTCCTGACTCTCGCTGCCCCGCCAAGCAGCGGTGGACTTGGGCTTGGTCTCTTTCCATTGCCATTTAGGTTGAGTCTGCTTCTCCTCTACCAGAAGCTTCTCGACAAACTCTCCAAAGATAGGGAGCATCTTAAAGCCGTGACCTGAGTCGCCGCTTAGAACTACCAACGACGCGTTGGTTCCAGGGACAAAGTCGATGATGTAGTCCGAGTCATCTGTATCAGCGAACCAGCAGAGATGTTGGTCGATAAGAGGCCGGTCAGCGAACTGCGGAAGGACCTCCTTGAGAAGTTGTCGGATTTTATTCTCATCATCAAGAGGTATGAACTGTGAGTCGGCGAGGTCGGCGAAGGGGATGGACAGACCATCCTTGGAGTATGCATAGTTTGTGAAAGCACCGCCCAGGTGGCAGAACTTGAGCTTCTTGGTGGTTTGATCAGGTTCGAAGAAAAAGGCGAGATCTCGCACATTGGTAACAGGAATACCCTTGAGCTCTTTGGCCTCCTTGTCCGTCAGCTGGATATGGGAGACTCCCCAAGCACGACCAGTCATCTGTTTGCTAATATGGGGAATGAGGTTTGCGGCATCGGCACCTAGTGCGATGATGGTCTTGTCGGCTGCATGAATCTTGCCTCCTCGGGTCTTGGCTCCTATACATCTTGTTCCTGCTCGGCTGGAAGCATACAGAAGTGACTCAACCTCGCCATCCTTCTTGCCAAGGAAAAACTTGATACCAATCTTGACACACTCCTCATACACCGCCCTCAAGGCATTGGCAGAGTGGCCGTAGCCAGCGAGCTTGTTGTAGTAGCCAGTAAACCCGTCGAGTGGGCCGACGAACTCTGGAACAAGCTTCTTGACATCTTGACTGCCATTGACGCGCTTGGTTTGGCCATCAAAAGCTGGGTTCTTCTGAAGAGAGTCGAAGTAGCTCTCAACTGCAGCCTTGGTGTTTTGAGCAGCCTTGCCAGATGTGACATTTAGGAAACCAGTCTCGTGGTAGTGAGGGGTGTAGAGAGGGTCAGACTGCCACTTTCGAATAGCTTTCTGTTGGGCTGGATTAGAAAGGAGTTCGGTAGTTAAAGATGACGGAATCCTGCTTACTAGGGAGAGATCGGTATAGAAGTCGTCGGCGTACTCAGCTCGAATCACCTTGTTCAGGTCGTAAGCGGCCGAGAAGCGACTGGGCACATCAACATCTTTCTCGAGGACTGTGATGTCGGTGTATCCCTTCTGTGCGAGGTGAAAGGCGGTGGCTAGGCCAAAGCAGCCGGCGCCGAGGATCAGAACTGATTGACTTGTGTTGTCTGCTGACATTATGTGGTGTATTATTCCTCTGAGAGAGTATTAGATACGAAGATGTAACTAGGGTGTGGATTGAGGTGAGATGCAATAAATATGAAGAGACAGGTAAGGTAATCTGTCTCAAAAATAGAAATGGTCAACTGGTTCTGTTTGTCTGTCGGGGCGCCACCCGACATCGCTTGACTACTTATCATAGACAAACCACCGCTAATTGGACCATCAGAGCTCAGGTAACAGAAGCTCGAGCTTCCCCTCATCGGGACCATAGAAATTGGGTTGAGGAAGCCGAGTGTATCACCTGTCATTCCGACTCTAACCTCCACCTTTGCATGATGCTCCCCACTTCACTTTACTTCACCGGCCGCTACCCCGGAATATTGGGGCCACTGTTTGTTACTTTGTAACTGTCATTACCTATCACGATGTCAAACTGAACAATATTGGCTGGCTGTAGCACGTTGGGAGTGACAGATGAACTGTACTTGTATGAGGTTCTACGATAAAACGAGAGCTGATTATACACCCAATAGAGTTGCTTCTGCATGCAAAAACAACAATCTGAGCGTGTATCTCGATCGGTTCCGTTGCCGATGATATGGTCGGGGCTGATGCCGATCTTCCCACGTGAGCATAACATCAACGGATAGCGTTCCGACTGCTCCAACCTCGGCGCCACTGGACTTGTCCGTTCTATCTTTTCTAGAATTTTACTGGTTCAGTTGTTTGTTAAACTGATAGAAACTATCTGCATAGCTTGAAACAACTGCCAGCTATTGTATGTATAGTCAGATTCTTGCAAAATTCAGCAGGCTTGGACAAGACCAAAGGACCACCTACCAGAGGAATACAAAATCCGCAACATTAGACTGAAGCTTTGCTCGCCCTCAAGCTATGACGATTCCATATCGCAACAAACCCATCGCAGCCCCAAGAATGATAGCCAGTGGTGCAGCCACACCAAAGTACCGCCCTCCGACAAAGGCTGTTGCGGTGATAACAACCCACCAAGGGTCATCTGCCAAACTCTTTCCTGACTGGAAGCCCTCATCAATGTATCCAACCTGCCAGATGCGGTAGAATGCAGTGTATATCAACCCAACCGCACCAGAGTTGACACCTCTTACAGCAGATTTGATCCAGCGTCGGTTTCGCAGAACCCCCCAGACACCCATAGTTCCGTGGACGAGAATTATGCCAGGGGCAAAGATGCCGCAATAAGCAATCAGCGCCCCTGCAATCGCAGAATATCCGCCACTGAGAGCCGTCAGGCCGCCCAGAAACACGGCAAAGTTGAAGTTTGGTCCTGGAAACGCCTGCGTAATAGCGAGGCCGATCAGAAAATCGCGCGGACTGACCCATCCTTCGGCCACCACGTACTCTCTAAGAAGAGGAATCACAACCGGACCGCCTCCGAAGATGATGGTGCCAGCGAGATACAAGTTGGCGAAGAGTTTGTAGAGTAGAGGCGCGTCGGGCAAACTTCCTCGTAGCACGACAACGACGATGAAGGTAGCCAGGAAGGTGGCGATGATTGACATTCCGACCTTCCATGAGAAGTTGAGGCGATATTCTTGGGGGACGACACGTTCTTCAGGTTCTCGATCATGGAGACTTAGGCTCGACGACTCAGCTTCCTCGCGTCCGCTGTCAGAACTTTGGATGTTCTCGTTGGTTGATCGTCCTCGTCTCACTCTCAACCAGGCTCCCTTCAAAGCTCGCGCAGGACCGTGTAGCCAGCGGTAGTCGTATACGATAGTAGCGCACCCGCCGGCAAGAATAAGGACCGGAAAGTACCACAAAGCATTGTACAAGATTCCAGCTGCAGCGGTCAAGAAGACGAGGATTCTCGTAAGTTTATCCGTAATGGCCTTGTTGGAAAGCTCGACTGCTGCCAAAGCAATGATTCCAACTGTGGCAGCGTTGAGGCCTGAAAGCAGAGCGTATACTGCACGGGGCAGAGTTTCTCCGATGTTGGATACGCCAATCGAAAGGCCAAACATTCCCAGGAAGCCGGGCAAGCTGTCGGGAACGCCTGTTTAGCTGTCATCTTGACTGATGGGAATTTTAGGTTGGCTTACCTCCAGATAAGTAAAGACAAGACAGCTCCGAGTAGCCCACCATGAATCAAGTTTATACAATAGAGCATCTTGGTGCTGCCAGGCCCAGAAAGGGCTTGGCAGACGCTGAAGAGTTCTTGGTACTGACGGTATGGTTAGTCTCCAGGATGAGGGAATAGCATGCGACTGCCTAGGACGTACTATTTGCTCATCAATCCACCCCAGTTTAGTCACAAACTTGTCATGGAACTGTAACAGCCAATCAGTCAGTCAACGATCAAAATACTGAGAGAGGCTCTCTACTAATACTAACAATCTTGAAGTGAACAGGCGGACCGCCGAATGAAGTGAAACCAAGATGCCAATTGAATCGGAGAGTCTCCAGACCGTGGTCTGCAGCTCTTCGAAGAGCGTGTTCCCAGCCGCCGACTGCCATGGCCAAGGAGTAGAGGGTATATGAATGAGGGAAATGAATTGGCTCAGTAAAGTTATATTTAAGCTTGACTCCTAGCTCGTCAAGATCCTCTAATGTTGACTCAGGCCGTTCCGCCTAAACCTCTTTCATCTCTTGGCAGCTTTTATCGCTCAAATATTGCTCCTCTTATGGCAGTAAAGCGGGACTCAGACGCACGTGCTAGAGGTAGTGGCTTTGTGTGGATTGTCTGATCCCAAGCTAATATGGCGTCAACCGATACTTTGCAAGCGCCAAGTTTTGAACATTGTCTCTTGGCTGAAACAACTTTTATACTAACAAGACAACTATATACCACAGAACAGGCCATCCTCAGGACCAAGAACTCATATTAATTCCCTTCCCTTAATTCGAGGCAATCAAAACAACTGGCTCGCCGTTTGTGTAGCTAATGCAGGCTCTGCCGTTCCCATCAGAACTGACAGTGCCTTGATCAAGGACTCTGTCCCAAGTCTTGTTGGGCCTTCCAGTACCGATGCAGTATTCTCCGGAGTAGCCCTGGCCACGGTTGAGAGTGAGCACAATCAGGTCGCCGCCGGCACGGCTCCAAGCATATCCGCTGCCCTCGACGAAAAGATGCTTGTGGTCATTATCGCCCAGTCCGCCAAGCGCCGAGCGAGCCTTGGATAAGTGCGAGATGGTTTGGTACAGGTCTGTATCGGTCTTGAAGTCGCTTCGCCAGAGATCCTCTCGGTTCTTGGGGTCGTCGCCTCCAGCATAGCCCTGCTCGGTGCCGTAGTAGACGATAGGGATTCCTCTGGCAAGGATAACGTAAGCCAGAGCATTCTTGAGAAGAGACTTGTCGTTCTTTTGGCTCAACCATCGGGCGTTGTCATGGTTGTCGATGAAAGTCCCTAGGATCGTGGGGTCAGGGAACTTGGAGCCGATTTCATTGTGCATGTCGACCAGGTCTTGAGGAGAGCCCTTCTGTTGGTAGAAGCGGTTCATGGGATAGTAGATAGCATAGTTGAGAAGTCCAGGCATGACCTTGGAGTATCCGGCAAGATAGTCTGGGTTTCCGTCAAAGACCTCACCGATCGCATAGACGCCAGCAGCAGATGTAAAGCCCGGCCAAAAGTCTTTCTCAACATGCTTAACGGTATCAACGCGGATACCGTCGAAGCCATACTCGGAAACGAGCCACTTGATCCAGTCCTGGTAAAGAGTACGGATCTTGGGGTCCTCTGTCTTGACATCAGGAAGTCCGGCAATGCTGCAGTCTTCAACACTTTCTTGGTTGGAGTAGTCGATCTCACAGGACGAGTGGTATGAGCTCTGCTGGTTGAGAGGCTCTGGCTTGTGGCTCTGAATTCCAGGACCCATGTGGTTGGCCACGACGTCCACCATCACAAACATGCCCTGCGCCACGTAGTCAGCAAGGTCATATTCTGTCTGACGTGAGGTGATATGGAAAGGTGCATGAATCAGGTTGGTGGCGGCTGTTGTGAAACCCTGAGTAGTAGAACTAGGAGAGCAAACTAAATCTTACCTTGTCATGGGCAGACTTGACAAGACTCTTCAGATCTGCTGCAGATCCATAGTTGGAGTTGATCGAATACAGGTCATCAGCCCAGTATCCATGATATCCCCCGGGGGTGTCTGATGAAATCTGTCAGCGCGCAGGACTGCATAAAGAACGATGATTGTACTCACTGGAGACGACAGGAGTAATCCAGATGGCATCAAATCCCATTCCCTTGATGTAGTCAAGCTTAGACTCGAGTCCTTTGAAGGTACCGCCGCAGTAGTCGCCGAGATTGCTGCAGGCATTGCCACCCGCATCGCTGGCACTTCGAGCGACACGGTCGGTGAGGGCAAAGTAGATGTTTCGAGACATCCAGGCCTGTGCATCTGCCGCAAGTGCAGGGCAGATGCCGGCGAGAGCGGTGACAAGTGAGAGGAACTTCATGATGAGCGATGATGAGAATGAGTTGTCGAGAAGTCAGGAGATGGCGGGAATAACGCCTTTTATCATGGTTCTTGTTGGTATGACTGAGCCGTAGGATTTGATTACAGTGATAGAGCTTTGTTCAGTTGCAGGAATCAGGATGAAGGATGCGGCAGCTAAAGACGCTCGAAAAAGACCCCGATTCGACGAGGAGTGATCAAGATGGATCCAGATCCATGATTGGCCCAGTTTGCGGGGCCAGGTCATCAAAACCTGGGGGCACGGGCGTTTGAAGCTGGGGAGATGTGTCCAATGATGATGGTTACCGCCTTGTCACACTCTGAGGAGGGCCCGTGGTTTCTCACTGCTACCCCTGGGTAGGATCGGCCCGAAAAGCAGTCGACTGGGGGAAGTGGTGTCACGCGGAATACAACAGCTGATAACTGTTGTTGTGCTTACTTGGTATCTTTGACCACATGGTGTCATCTCACATCGAAATCTAGTCAGCTTGGGACATGAGCATCGTGCAACTCCTGAGGGTGCCGTGTCTAGATGTTGACAAAGAAGAAACAACTTCTCATTCATAGCCTTGCCATGTTTGTAATACACTTTGCACCGATCACACCCTCATCTCAACCGTCGATTCGGGCCGCCCCCGCAAAATGTGAGTGGATTGAGTTGTATTATCTATCAACCGGCATCTCATTTTCCTCGGTTGTCGGTCCCGATTCCATGCACGCATCGCACGTGTTTACATCTTCTATAAGCATAGTATGTCCTGGAAGCCTTACTCAATGGGCAACGCTCGGCCGTACTTGGAGTTGTGTCCGGCTGCTAGTGAACCGAGAATAATTTTCCATGGTGGATAAAAGTATGGCCATTTGCTCAGGGAGCGTGTCGATGTCGAACATACAAGGCTTCAGCGGTGGTTGCTGGATGTTATGTGATCAGCTCTATAAGAGCCGAGGCATTTGGGCTTCTGTGGTTGATTGTTAGCAATTCAGAGTTGTCATTACAATAGTATACTCGTAAGACAAGTGATGAAACAGTATGGTCATGCATTTGCAATCAATATCCTTACAAAGCCAATGCATCGAGCTCAAACAGATCAAGTTCTCTTACATCCTCCCTTGTAAGTACATCCCACCACATACTGCCCCTGTTTATCCAGTGTTTTTCATAAACCTGAGTGCATTTTCGTAGCTGCCTACACCACCCGGCCTCACATTCATCAATGGTAGACTATTGCGCCGTAGTTGTAGACTCGCATCCTAATATAATCAGAGTCCATAGCAACTACACGTTGACCAGAAAATTATCCCATCGGTTCAACAGTAAAGCCGACAGCCATCTAAACTTTTGTGCGGCTTTTTAGTACCCTATTAATGCCTCTATGTATACATCAAAGCGTTGCATCGGTTGATAACTTATGGTTACTGTCAGCAAAGAAAGTGGGCATGTTGTGATCTAGAGGAGTTGGCCATAGCTAAGCGTGGCTGGCTATGGCTCACATTAACTTGCACTTAACACGTCTCGTAAGACCTGAGCGATTTACCGATAAGGCTTGAAACTATCATCGAGCGCAAGCGCGTCTTGGATGTTATGTCGTGTTCTGGTGACCAAACCTTTTTCAATGTAATATACCCTATAAGTCTAGATCAGGACAGCCCAGTAGGAATAACACAGCTGTTTTCTTGAACACAGTTTATCCATAGTGAAAGATTATCAGACTTCAATAGAACGTCTAGTGATCAATCATCTCTATACTACGTAGCTTGTAAACTTTTCTATCCTGAGACTTCATAACCAATCTAGCATTCAGATGCGTTGAGCGCCAAGCCTGTTAGTTACAAGGAATTATATGCCAGATGGGTCAAAGTCAAACCGCCTTCTTATTCTGGTACTGATACTCCATATGGTCACCTCATAATCATGCAACTGTTGGCCCTCGGCTGTCCTTCTGACCAGGGTCCCCTCATGCCCTTCCCACCGAATCAAATCCCTCTCGTTCATCGTATTTCTGCAAACTCGTGCATTTCTTACTCTTCTATCACGCTAAGAATACTGTGATGCCTTCTTCTGGGGGGCCATTGCCCGCTCCCGAGCCGGCGCCAATGCCAAATCCTACCACTGAAATTGTTCCGGCTGAAGAGGAAGAGGTAAACACGTCGAAACCACTCATCTTATGCCGCGGCTGACGGGCCACGACAGGAAGCCTCCAACGACAATGACTCCTCTGTCGGGTCTGACACGTAGGTCAATGGCTGAACTTGATGCAATTCACTTCGTTAATGGCGTAGAGAAAATTCCACTGCATCCCTTTCCTCCAGCGTTCTCCAATATCGGCAGATTCAAGGGCGCACGTTCCACAGCGACCGATTTGTGACGGAATATATGTTCCCACTTGATGATCAGCAGCTAGAGTCTGGGGATATGACGTGCGACCAATATTTCCATACCAACAGTAAAATGTACTGACACGATGCTAGCCACCACTATCTCACGATCCTTCTGGATGGCCGGTTGTCTTTAGCCCCCATGAAGAAAGATATAGGTGTGAGTACTTTGGGCTATGTCTATAGTTCGATATCACCGGCTCGGACACTGACTGTATCCATCTAGCGCGTACTCGATGTTGGTACCGGAAGTGGTAAGTCCTAGCAGTCTCTATACCTAACCAGCTGGCTAATGGATCGCAAAGGTATCTGGGCGATGTATGGACAGCCATTGGGCGCTAACAATTCATGATGCTAATAACTTGTAGGGACTTTGCGGACGAACACCCTGAAGCAGAGGTGATTGCTACGGATCTCGCACCCACGCAGCCTGAATTTGTGCCCCCGAACTTGCGATTTGAGATAGATGACGCTACCCAGCCCTGGACCTGGGAGGATAACACCTTCGATTTTATCCACATGCGTTTTCTTATGGGCGCCATTGGTGACTGGGACGCCCTATATAAGGAAGCTTACCGCTGTACCGAGCCTGGCGGCTATATCGAGTCGGTTGAGGCCGACGTTCACTTCCGAAGCGATGATGGCAGCACTGAGCTAGAGCCCGCGTTTCAGATGTGTGATAGACTATATGAAGAGAGCGAAAGGATCACAGGCAGGAAATTCTTTGTGCAAGATCTGCAGCCCAAGGGCATCGAGGGAGCTGGCTTTGTTGATGTCAAGACAGTAGACTACAAGGTCAGTCGGTGACATTTATCACGTCACACAGGAGGTTCGGACCAAGCTGATATATCATAGGTCCCAGGCGGAGACTGGCCCAAAGACCCAAAGCTGTCCCAGATTGGGAAATTTGTAAAACTCGCACTCCAGAACGATATCGAAGGTGAGTGGATTCTGGCGCTTTGCTCGCGGCATGCATTAATTTTCCCAGGTTTCACTTTGTATCTATGGAACAACATCCTCGGATGGCCAAAGGATGAATATCAGATATTCTTGATGGATCTCCGTAAAGCTCTCCGCAACCGCAAGGTGCATAGCTGGTTCACTGTGCGGTATGTTTACGGTCGAAAACCAGAGTGATCTGACTTGAATCTGGCTGTGTATACCCGGAAAGGCCGGTTGAAAAGAAGTGTCGGACAGGAATAGTGATGGAGCTTATAAATCAACACTCGTTCCCGTATTGACTCCCATACTTTGTCGCCCGACTCTCACCCAATCTTGATACCACCGCCACTAGCACTGATCACAGAACCAGTAATCCACCGGCCATCTTTACCGCAGAGAAGCCCAACTGCATCCGCAACATCTTCTGGTTGTCCAAAGCGCGGGATGCTTTGTGCAGGGAAGAACTCGTCTTGGAATGTCTTGACTACTTCTGCACCGCAGTTCATGACAGCATCAGTCTCAGTCAAGCCAGCCGTCACCGCGTTGGCGGTTGTGCCAGCCATAAAGGCATATCTCTCATCCTTTCCACCAAAAGCCTGTGCCCATGTTCGGCAGAGCGATTCTCCAGCTGACTTTCCAGCGCCATACATGAGTTGGTCACTCCAAGGTAGACGCGATCGAATAGAAGATATGTAGATGATACGGCTGTTGGGCTGGAAGTACCGTCTGCGAACAAACTCTTCGACGATTACCACTGGAGTTTGGATGTTTCCCAGCAGACTGCGCTGAATCTCGTCGGTTCCCGTCTCTCCTATCGTCCCAGGCATAGGGTCGCCGGCACAGTTAACGAAGATATCGACTTGGCCATTGAACGTGGCACCGATCTCATCTGCAATGGTCTTGGCGCAGTCGCTGGAGAAGATGTCGGCAACAAGCCCTTTGACTCTCAGGCTTTCCGGGCGCTCTCTCGAGGTGGCTTTAAAGACACGGTTGGTTATCTCGTCGTTGAAGGTGGACGACAAAGCCGTGACACCTGCGTCGCCGGTACAGGTTCCAAGAATAGAGCAACCGCGAGATGCGAGGTTGAAGGCGATTGCGCGACCAATTCCACGGGATGCGCCGCTGATGACGGCGACTTTGTTGAGAAGATCTAGTTCTCGAACAGTGGACATGGTGTTGAAGGGCTGCTGGTGATGTGCTGATGTACAGAGACGGGAGGAGTTTCAAGAGTTGTTGTTTATAGAGTGGTGTAAGATTTGAGTTAGTTGTGAAGTTGAGAGGAGAGTATGAGTCACCTGATGGTGGGGATTCAACGCCTCTCCAAGTCTTCAAGCATCTCTTGTGTCTCATTGGATGGTCTATTTGTCTAACGCGGTATAGGATCTAGCTACAGACGCAATTGTGTGGCTGTTATAAAGGTACAACAGAACTGGGTTGTGCTGATCTTATATTATGGTAGTTCCGGTTATCTCCATCTTAAACTACCTAGACTGCGTTAGTCTGCATCAGCACGTCATAGCTCAGTCTCACGGACTCGCTCTAAACATCTAGCCTCGGGGACTCGGATGTCCTGGCTAGCCTGGCCATGACGCGTCACCACGTTCTCAAGGCCCAAAACCCCTCATCAACGGCCGCGAGGCTATCAACACCAGAATACAGAGATAGCAAGAATTGGACCCTCGACTATGAACAATGGCCGCCGAAGACGACAGCTCAGACACTCGACGCGAACCAGAGACGCCGCCTCAGCGACGTCAACGACTACCGCCATGGCTGGATCACTTCAATGAGGCCGACTTGAAGACATTTGTGAGATGCTGGATAGCAATATGGGTCGTTATGCTGCTCATGTTGATCCATCCAAGTCTCGTTGAGCTTGGACAAGCTACATTTCTGGGTGCCATTTTACTGTTTGCCGTCCCGCCCGCGAGCATTCTCTTCATCTACCTTCTCGCAGCCTTCTCTCTACTGCTGGGCATGTGTCTGGCCTGGTGTTGGGGCCTTCTGACGATGAAGGCAGCGTTTGCGGCGCGCTCGGATGCCCAAACACAGGCTAAACTCGCAGAATTGCAGCGCCAAGCGGTGGAAGCAGCTGAAAGAACAAGACAAAGTCCCGCTTGGGAGGCGCAGATCCTGGTTCACAACGGCTTCATGCTCGACGCTCGAGCCACGGCCGTCTTCTTCAGCATGGGCTGTTTGTTCATCTATACCCTTGCCCGTATACGATGCGCGAACCCGAAGCTCGTAGTGATGCAACTCTTTGGGACTATTGTTACAGACCTTTTTATTCTCTTTGGACCGACGCTTCCGCGATTCACTGGCGATATAGCATCAGTCTTGGTCAAGCCCGGAGCCGTGGGCATCGGTCTCGGCACCGCATGCTGCCTGTTGTTCTTCCCAAAGTCCACATCATACATGCTTCTTGGTCAGATTGAGAAGCTCATACGCATATCCAGCAAGGCTTATTCGACAACACGCAGACGTTTTGCAGATGAACCTGTCCCGCTCGCAGAGCTTCAGGCCACCAGAGCTGGCATGATAGCCGTCTATAAAGCCGGGGAGCCTGCACTGGCCTTTCTGCCCCTGGATTTTTCACGCGGTCTGTGGAACGCCGACGACGTGCAAGGTCTGCATGAGCGGGCACGGAAGGTCATGTTTGCAAGCCTTTATCTGATCGACTTTCATATAGCCAAAATTATAGGCGCACAGAAGGAAGAAGAGCATGCAAAGGTTCCAATTGCCGGACCAGCTCATGGCAAGGAAGAGTACGAAATTGGCCAGCGTCAAAAACAAGAAGCCGCCAATCTTTTACACGCATTCCAGAGACCGGAAAGCGCTGAGATACGCACCAAAACAAGAACAACACTCCAGGAAACAACCTCGGAACTCTTAGATGTTGGCTCAAGGGCAATCGGTCTCGGAGCTGACTACATCCACGCTGTGAATCAGTACCGATGGATTAGAAAGCCACCGCCATCTCGATTCGAGGAGTTGAACGGTAATATTCGTGAGTTATTGGCTCAATCACGTCAAGCGAGAGAAACATGTGTTGCGAATACGACCAAAGGAGTTCTCGAAGCCCATGCCGAGCTTTTTGACGCCAACGGTCTACTCATACTGCAACAAGGAACCAACCGCCCAATTTTATCCAGCATGATCGTCGCCATGGTTTCAGAACAACGAATTCTCAATACTGCTATCGCAGTCGAAAACCTTCTCGAGTACGTCCTCCATCTTTCCGAGACACGCCAAACCCTCCGTATCTGGCCACCTTCGCGGCTGCAATATGGTATCTCTTGGTTATTCCATGGACGAGTGAACTTTCCTGGCTACGATATAGCAAACCAAGACGACCCAGACAAACTCATGGATTCCACGGCTTTCGATGAGCAGACCAAGGAGACTCGTCGAAGGTTGGAAATAAGCCGAGGGTATCATGGCTCCTCTTCACGACGGAGCAAGTTAAGCCGAGTTCTGATTGCGACTTACAAGTGGTTGACGAACCCAGCGGGCATGTATGCGATTAGAATGGTGGTTGTAACTATTGCAACCTCAATACCAGCTGTGATTCCACATACTGCGGGCTTCTTTTACCGAGAAAGGGGCATCTGGGCTGTCATCAGTGCCCAGACGGTACTGCTTGTTTACATGGCCGACTTTACCTTTTCTCTCATTTCTCGAACCGTTGGAACACTGGTTGGAGGCCTGATAGGGATGCTGACGTGGTATATCGGGGCGGGCAGTGGTGTTGGAAACCCCTATGGCATGGCAGCGGCCACGGGTGTATTGATCATTCCTCTGTTATGGTGGCGTCTCTTTCTACCTCAAGCCTTTGCATTCGGTACCATAATGGCCGGGGCAACCTTTTGTCTGGTGGTTGGCTTCAGCTGGGATCAGGACCACATAGTCCAGTACGGCCTTCCTGGCAAAGGGTACGAGGCCTTCTGGAAACGAGTGGTTACTGTCTTGATCGGTTTCCTTGCTGCATTCCTAGTCGAGCTTTTCCCTAGCCCACCTTCGGCAACGAACCACGTCTGTAAAGCGCTCGCAAACTCGGTGCGCTCACTTTCTGATCACTACGCTCTTCTCATCTCGCACTGGGGTCGAGCAGACAAGAATGACGCTTTGGGTGCAGTTGCTGAACAGATTTCTCTTGATGTATCAGAGGTCCTCCATTCACTCAACGGATCAATTGCCCTTTTGAAAGGTGAGCTCAGCTTTGGACCGTTTGATTCCGAGGTCCTTGGCAAGACGCAAGAGCAATGTCGATATATGAATCAAGCACTTGGTGGTCTACTCTATCACGCATCCACGCTGCCAAAGGAATTGCAGGATCGACTTGCACGTGTTTCTGGTATTTCGGATGACAGGTCCGTCGGAGACATCATGGCCGTCCTTGGCATCATCGAGCAGGCGTTGAGAACTGGATCCCCTCTGCCGGAGCGGCTACCGACACCACTTGTTCGCAGAGCGTATGACTCGTTCTACGCCCAGAAAGACGGCCCCATGTTGAACACGACGTTAGTTCAGGATGAAGAGCATCGACGTTATTGTGTTGCTGTGACGCAGTACCTCAAATTCTTGAACAGTGTCGACGATTTACTGCTGGTACTCAAGGCGGCTTTGGGGGAAAGACATATTATATATCAGTGGGAGCATGTAAAGAACCTTGCTTGAAGAACAGTTCCTAGCAATGCTTACGTATTGATGGGTCATATTATTCTCTTGTATTACATTAGCATCCCCTCAATAGTCAGCAGCCCCGCATCTCACTCACCACCTGTCATCTCTCTCCCTCTGTCAAGATGGCTGTAGCTACGCTTGAGAATCTGCATATTTCCCTCATCACGGACATTGCCAAGCTCCTCCCATTAGACGATGCCAAGAACTTGAGTTGTACGAGCCGGGTCATGCGTGACGCCGTTCACAGCTTCCTCTTTCGAACCCTGAGCATCGTCTGTCCTTTTGAATCTGATCGAGACCTAGATGCATTCATCGACAAGCACAGGCAGCATATCTCAAGTCTTGGTCTGCTCTTCATGCTGGAACCAGTCATGAGAGGAAATTCCGGACAATGCCCTGAAGGACAGCCAATACCCTCGGTATTCGGGACGACCCCAGAGGTCATAGACCAAGTCAAGAACCTCGTTCGCGGGCAATCCCTGCCGCATGTCAACTTGGTCAGCATTGAGTTTAGCAAGGAGACGTTTGAGATAGAAGACTCGTGGTTTCTCCCCCCCGGTGAAAATGACGGCGACCACTGGTTACAAGAATCAGAGAATTGGGATCAAGTGCACCAACGGGAACAACAGGTCACCTGGCGAGCCCAGCATAAAGAGATATGGGATAGCATTGCCGCAAATACCAATATCAGGACCTTGAAGATCTCCAATCTTCTCCCGAGGCTGTCCCAGACTTGGAAGTCTTCAGAGTGGCAGGGTTTCTTGGAAAGACTCGAAAACCTTGACATCAGTGTTTTGGGTGCCTATAGCGCCACAGGCCATTGTGCCCACGCTATGCCGGGCTTCTGTGACTTCTTCAAAGCCTTTCCAGAGCTGATGTTGCAAAATGCAATCAACATCAGACGCTTGAGACTTGAAGCTAGTAGACTTGGCATGTGCGGATTTGAGTCCGAGTCCTACTCAGTTCCTTTGCCGCTGAAAAACGGCGTCCTACCTGCTCTCCGCTCGTTGCAGCTCAAAGACTTTATAATTAGCAACGAATTGCTAGTCTTCTTCAAAGACCACGCCGATAGCTTGCGAGAGCTTCAGCTTCACGACTGCATATGCACTGGTGACGAAGAAGAACCTACATGGGATATTCTCTGGAAACTGATTCGTGAAGAAATTACATCCATCTACAAGGTTTCTTTTATCCAAGACTTCATTCCGGGTCTGGGATATGATAGTGTGGAAGAAGTTGAAGAGTCAGAGAGGATTTATGAGGCACTTGAAAACGATAAGAGTCTAGTGTTGTGGAGGTATGCTTCGGTCTATGGTACGCATGGTATGATCAATGAACGCTACGAGGTCACCATGGAGCGCTTCGTGGCTGGAAATGACCAACTCGAGTATGTCAAGCTTCTGGAAGAGTTATCGAGGAGGAGAACAAAGATGTCTGGGTGGAATGTTGATAGCTAGGAAACTATTAGAGAATACAATCACGGTAATGTTCTATTAACACGAATCGGATCCTTCGCTATACAGCCAGTCTGGATGATGTGTCGATTAGGCCAAATCGAGCCAAATATTGAAAGCACCAGCGTCAGTTTGTATAGAATGTCACTCTAGTAAGCCCCATGAGCTCTAATATAACAAAAGAAAGAATTTTTGACATAAATTAACCATTATATCTTGATAGACATATACCATCTCCGTGAGGTCTGAACTTGGCCTCCAGAGGCCATTCGTTCATGGCATCTAGCCAAGTACTTTTTGAACTCAATGAAATAGAAATCTTCCTCCAAACGTCCTCCATGCTATTTCAACTGGCGTATTTTGCAAACTGCACTTCAGATGACGCAGATGATGCGCTCCCTCGTCCCATATTCCGCGATATTCCATCCTCCGTGCTCTCCCTGCCAGCTTCATCGTGACTCGAATACCGCTCCGTATGGACAGATATCTCAGTGGTCTTGATCAGACTAGACTCGTGGCCTTCTGTTGGGTGGCTGCCATCGCCTTTGCCAACACGAACCTCGTAGTCGCCTGCGAATTGTCCATTTGCGTTGGTGAGCTGTTTCCGTCTCTCGCCATTGAAAGTTTCCAGGCCTATGTCGTCGCCGTGAGTGGCGCCCTGGCTTCGCAGATATGAACTACCACTTCGGCCGTTTCTGCCAGCTTGCGTCAACTCGACGAGGCGGTTGAGAATGCTAAACTCGAGCTTGAGCTTGACACTGTAGACGAACGATTTCCATGCTGTCTGAATCTGATAAAGGTCGGCGAATTCGAGGGCGAGGATGGAGACGTCGAGTAGGATAACGAGGATGTTAACCCACAAGAGGTGGTTTAAAACTGCTTTTGTCCTTGAGTTGCCGACGCTCTTTTCCAACTTCAGACGCTTGAGCGTCTCCCAGACGTACAGCCCCGAGATTATAAGCTCTTGGACAAAGAAAACACTCAGCTGCGTTTTCTCAAAGACCTCATAAGGCGTCTTGAACGGCTCTGGATTAGCAGAACCGGCACCATAAACCAAGATGATGATGGGGATATGCAGCCAGACTGCATTGAAGATAATCATATAAAGGACCATTCTCAAGCGACGCTGGTTGTGCATCACAATATGTAGCCGAGAATATAGGACAACAGATTGGCCTGTGATCATGGCGCACCAGCCGATGAGGATAAGAGTGTTATAGAGGTAGTACTCAGGCGATAGTGCAAGGTGCATCAGCAGAAAACCGACGGCGTTGAAGGCTATACCCCATGTCGCCACAACGAAGCTCCAGAAATACAGTCCGGAGCGTCTCTTGAAGCTGCCAATGATATGGGCGGACAGTTCCAGGACATTGTACAGGGCGACGCTGATGAAGACAGCGATCACTATAGCGACACTGCCGCTCTTTGTGTTCAACTCGACCATGCTGACTTGTCTATCATCCCCTGCGGCGTCTTGGAGTGGGCGATATGTGGGATCGGCGGGGATGAGAAAGAAGAGTGGAGGACGTGAAGAGGAAGAATGATGGACATGAGCGTGATAACTCGGACATGCGAGCGACCCAATATCTCTACTAACATGGACAGAGGTTTCATCTAAGTACGTCTTTAAATGAAATAGAGTTAATATGGTTAAATGAAATAGGGTTATGGATAGCGTGGTGCACCGCGTGTTTTCCTTTTGTCCATCGTGGCAATTTTTTACCCCTTCATAGTCATCCTTTTACTCTTTGCACTGCCAGTAGGAGGGGCGTATTAATCAAACTGAACTCTAAGTTGTGGGCAGTCTGGTTGATCCCTGCTCGTGGTCAAGGTGTCTGCCATCTCTTGACCGTTACACTCACTCGTTGACCCGAGGCCGTAAGGCGGGAATTGTAGCACATGACGATCTTACCGCTAAGAGAGTAACAGAAATGAAGCAGTCCATGCATATTCCGTGCTTCTGGCTGCCAACAAAGATTAGCGAAGATGCAGGAACAGCTCGATGATGAGCATGAATCTGTCCAACATAGCTTTTGTCTCTCACACCGCACAACTGCCGTGCCTGCTTTGCCAAGCAAACTAGCTACGTACTACGTGACTAAAAAGTCATCCGATTTTTCCAGTGTCTCGATATTAACCGTTCGTGATTCTTTTTTGCCTCCAATCGCATCTCTTGGCCACTCATCTCTATCGAGGACAAGCCCCTGTCTGCGCAGACAAGGCCGCCCTATCGTCCTGACGATACTTCTTGTCGTTTACGAACCGATCCTTTCACTAAGCCCTAATAGGCGCTAAAAGCCTACGTTTACGAGATGCAACGGTGTGTTGGTCCGTAGGTGCCGGGACCAGGGTGTCGTCCATCCCGCTGCCATCCCCTATTCGACAGGCCAAAGACAACCAGATCTAGACCGTGGTCTTGTGCAAATGGCAGTTTTTCAATTGCCGTGAGGTACTCGGTAAAGCAGTTTGTCATCGGCGAATCTTTGAAGACGACGTGCCACAACATGCAGAGACGGGGCTCATCTCGCATTGTGTGTCGCAATTAGTGTACGAAATAACCTTGTGGGCACTCAACATTGATTGAATCTAGGGTTGTTTCTTAGTGAAATAGGCTTATATAAGCTTAAAAGCTAAATTGCCAAGAGTCGAATAAAGACCCTTCTCCCCCGTTAATCAGACTATGGATTACCATCCCTGAGGGGTTTACAACTGACCGTTGCAGTTTACGTAAATGGTCAAACTCTAAACTTTTGCCAACTAATCTCGGGGCCCCAGAATCGTCCGTCAATGTTAAATGCCGAAGGCTGGTGATGGATCTGCGGTCCCTAGCGCTCCCTCAACGCTGCGGACCTTGGCTTAGCTTGGATTGCAGTCCGACTAACCCTTGTTTCTCTTGATCATCAATGCCTCTTTTACCCTTGTTTGGGATATAATCATTTCGAGCTCTGATTCGGCCGGATAGATCAGAGCCTGCGGTACCTGGTTCATGTGAGCGTATTTAGGTAGCATCACCCTCAATCTACCTGGGCTGAAACTTTGTCTTGCCACAAGCACCGACGTCTCATCCAAAATGCCTTCCATGCTTTCTCTGCTTGCTGCCGGGGTTGTCGTCCCATCACTGGCCGTGTCAGCTGCCAAGCTGCCCTCCACAGCCCAGATCATTGACCAAAAGGCGTTCAATGTCCTGGACTACGTGCCCCCTCCCTCGGTAGCCAATGACTCCACGGTATGTATTTTGATCGCGTGCCTTGGCCCGTTCACTAACCAGTGACAGCTGTTCCTCTGGCCTGGTGTGACTCAGGAGTCCCTCCTTGAGAAGCCCTTCCATGTTTACGACGAGGAATTCTACGACGTTATTGGCGAGGACCCTTCCTTGACCCTCATTGCAACATCCGACACAGACCCTATCTTTCACGAGGCCGTCGTCTGGTACCCCCCTACCGACGAGGTCTTCTTCGTCCAGAACGCTGGTCCCCCAGCTGCCGGAACAGGCCTGCACAAGTCCTCTATCATCCAGAAGATCTCTCTCGATGAGGCTGATGCCGTTCGCAAGGGTACTCACAATAGCTCCGAGGTCAAGGTGACAGTTGTTCCCTCAAACCCTCAGGTCATCAACCCCAATGGTATGTCTGACACTGGAAACAACGATGCATGGCGCAGCTAACGAGGCGCATTATAGGTGGAACATACCATAATGGAGACATCATCTTTGCTGGTGAAGGCCAGGGCGATCATATCCCATCGGCCCTCTACCGCATGAACCCCAGGGCACCTTACAACACCACTGGTAAGGCTCATAATGAAACAACCCCAACTTCTCAGCTAACATGTTACAAGTTATTCTCAACAACTACTTTGGTCGACAGTTCAGCTCCCTCAACGACGTTGGCGTCAACCCCAGGAACGGTGATCTGTAAGTGACACAGCCTTGCAGAAGACTACTCGAAGACCCGGTGCTAACTTTGGACAACCAGGTACTTTACCGATACGCTCTACGGATTCTACCAGGACTTTCGTCCCGCCCCTGGTCTGCAGAACCAGGTCTACCGTTACAACTTTGACACTGGTGCTGTCACGGTTGCCGCCGACGGCTTTGCACTACCCAATGGTAAGTTTATTATGGAACAAAGAAGTTTAGCTTGCTAACATGTACTGGGTCTTGGCTTCGCTCCTGACGGCAAGCGTGTATACATCACAGACACAGGAATCGCCCTCGGATTCTACGGCAAAAATCTATCTGCTCCCGCCTCGATCTACTCGTTCGACGTGAACGAGGACGGTACCTGGCAGAACCGCCAGACCTTTGCCTACGTGGCAGCCTTCATCCCCGACGGTTAGTTGTTTCGACTATTGCTTCTTGTGCATCTTGCTAATGTCTCTAGGTATCCATACCGACACCAAGGGGCGTGTCTATGCCGGTTGTGGAGATGGTATCCATGTCTGGAACCCTTCCGGCAAGCTCATCGGCAAGATCTACACTGGAACTGTAGCTGCCAACTTCCAGTTTGCTGGAGATGGACGCATGGTTATTACTGGTCAGACCAAGCTGTTTTATGCCACTCTGAATGCCACAGGCCCCGAGCCTTTCTAGGCGTTGGATTACAAAATGTCGAACAAGAGCAAAATAATTTAATTCACTTCTTACTTTCTCTCACGAAAGTTGTTTTTATGATACCAGAAGACCCTTCTTCCCCGTTGTATACGAATGCTTACTTTGTGATAAGTCGTAACTATTATTGTTGATCGTGACGTGATTTAATCCAAATGCCTTGATGATCATGGATAGCTCTGCAATAGGGCAACTAGTGACAACTGCAATCGCACGATGACTTTTTGTGAGTATGAAAGACCTGCTATCAGTGATGAGGCAGCTACTTGCTCTGTGGCTGACTTGGATTTACTGGCAGTAAATCTTGGTCCTGCTGTCACGGCTATCTGTCCATACGGTTGCGTGGCTCGTAACAGCTTCTAGGGTTATAACTACACTCAGACTGGAATTGCTGGACGCACTTCTGTATTAGCCACGTTGAAGTGCTTTATATGGTCTTGTTTATTGAGTCAAAGCAAGTTCCTAGCACCGCTCACCGAGACGTACTATAGCAGCAGGATATGACAACTCATTCCAGCAAATGAAATATGTCAAGGGACGGTATATGCTTTGTTACAGCCACATATATGGCCTTCAGTCAAGAAGTTAAACTAGAGATTAAATGAAACTACTTTCAAGAATGTAAAAATGTCAAGGACTTTATTTGGTCCAGGCCTAGCAGGCTCCTCAATCCTCCATCGCGTTGCCCACCTCTGCCCAAGCTTGGATTGCTGTCTGATCATCTGGAGATAGTTTAACAGCCTTGGAGCTCAGGAATGGCGTCAGGGCCTGAACCGAAGGCAACTATGTTATTACCACAGTCGGCTGGCTGAGCAAGTGCAACCTTCTGGTTGTCAAAGTCGTAAGCAATAACAGCCGCCTGCATGAAGGGTTCTGAGTGATATATTAGCAGCCATCCGCAACAATGCTGTTGGACATTTTATATAAGAAGCAACTTACGGCCCATGACTAGCTGTCCCTTCCATGTAGTCAGAACACCGACTTGGCAAGTCTTGCCTTCGTCGTCACCTGTAAGCTCGGTGATGAGGGACTTGTAAGGGATTTTGATAGTGGCTTGGCCGAAGTGGAAATCCCATGTGCCGTTCATCTCACGCATGCTGCATGGTACATAGTATGCGTCATGTCCGTTGTTCTTAGCTCCGAGGTGTTTGTAGAGAGGATCGACAAAGGAATGACGCAGGCGGAGGTATTGGTTGGCAGTATCAAGTAGTAAAACCGAATCCTCCTCATGGACCTCGTAGTTATGTTGCGTTCCGTCGTGAAGGGTTTGGCCGTAGCCCGTGAGAACGATGGAAGGTCTAGGGGCGGCATGTCAGATCCATATCAACTCAGGCCTGATGCTTGTCAGTACTTACCCCCACGTGCCGAGCTCGTCCTTGACCAAGTCTCTCTTGACAAGCTTGCCCTTGAATCGACCCGTGTCAATACCGCCAAAGATGAGGGCACCTTTCGTCCGATTAACATTGGCTGTTCAAGTGTATTCAGAGAGGATTACTTACCCTCCTTTGACTCGTAGCTGCGTAGATCAATGCTATAAGTGCGGCTGAAAATATTGCCCTCAGCAGCTAGGTTGTCCAGGATGCTGTTGAATGGCTTTCCGGCCTGATATCCGTACTTCAAATCGGGACCAACTCCGAACCCTCCGATTCCATCGAGTGTTTTGTCCTTGCCACCTGGCGTCAAAAGACCGAATTCTTGCTTGGGAATACACCATCCAGCAATGTTAACCTTGTCTTGGTGAAGATCTAAATCGAAGGTAACGTTGCTTGGCGGAATCGTCGTAGGGTCACCATAGCTAACACTTTCGTATCCCAGACGGCGAGATGAGGTCTTGGATTTATTGAGCTGGTAGTATCCGTCGTCACAGCCATCACACAGTGCAAAAACACCATCATCAATAACCCCTGGCCTAATCAGTAACGAGTATAGCAGAGGGTAGCCGGGGAGGTCTACATGTTCCCGATTGGGATGTCACCAAATTCATCGTGTTCTCCTGTGGCGGAGTGCCAATCGACATTTTGACAGTGTATGCCTGCGCTGTGATATCCGACTGGTCATGATAGACAGGCAAGTACTTGGTTCCTTTAACCGATCGCTTCACAGTGTTGTGGCCGTGTCTGGCATAGGCAGACCGATGGAAAACATCATGAACATTGACCACCGCCTGAGCAGCTGGCAAAACGGTAAGCAAAGCCACAATCCAATGCTGCGGCGCCATCTTGAAAATTAGTTAAATAAGAGGGAATAAGGTAAGGACTGAATGAAAGATTATCCAATGATCCAAAGAATGAATGAATGGTATGAGAATAATCAGGCACTAGGACACACCCGTGAGTGGTTCTGCTTATTTATAAGATATGCAGAATAAAGTTTATACAATTCTTATTTCCTTTTCGTTTCTTCTCCTCTAATGTTAGGAAGCGGTATCCCAGTATTGAAAGTTATCTAGTGAAATCTTATAAACGCTGAATGATGGTTAAAATTGCCAATTAAACCTTGCTCATGCACTCACATTCTGAAACTTGACCGTTGACACTACCGCCAAACTCTCTTTAATCGCGCCTTTATAGCCAAAAGCGTGATCATCTAGTATGATAGCTTACTCTCGAGTCGCAGCTTGACAACAGCAAAATCCATGAACCAAATATGCTCAATAAAGTGGTACATCGAAGGGGAGAATTGTTGTTTTCGGTGTCATATTATAAGTCTAAGGAAAGGCTCAAATGCATGGTTTTTCGTCCATTTAGGTGCCAACTTGGTTAACCATACAGATTACGGAAGGTTCGGATCGCTTGTAAAGGAATATTTACTCATCTAGGAATGGAATAAGATAGGGCTGTCAACTGCGGCCTTGAACATCATCATATCTCAGGGGCTCCCTCCACCCCGCAGGCTTATCATTTCCCAACCACGCCTAGTCCTGGTGAGTTCTAGATTTAGCGCAGCCAGAAGCGTAGAGCTTTGATTCGCTGTGTGCCCCGTGATACTCCATTTAGACGAAATTTGGTGCGGACCCTACGGCACCAGAAGCCGACGATGACGGGCGGAGACTCGTCAACCCTGCTTTCCCTCTTCTCTTGGCAGTTCCAACCCGACTTGGCTTGGCATCGTACAACTCGGGAATACTCGATCTTGAGCCAAGTCTTATCGCCAAGATATCGCTGAGGACGATCAAGAGACTCTATGTTCACCGAATCAACACCCGTCCCAGCCACGGACAGCCCATCGACGAGTTAGTAGACTCGTATCGATCCAACGATGATCCCAGTGCTGATATGAACTCAGATCAACCAACTGTCGTGCAATGGTCTGGACCCAATGACCCTGACAATCCCTACAACTGGTCTCTCAAGAAGAAATGGTTTGCAGTCGGCCTCGGCCTCTTCGCGACGTTTATTGCCATGATGAATGGGACAATCATCACGACGGCACACGAATCTATTGGCGAGGCCTTCAATGTCAGTGATGAAAACTTTCCTCACTCGTACTGGCCAGTCGCGTCCTGGGGCCTGGGAGGTGCCCTGTTCTCGTTATTGCTGCTACCCATCATGGAAGACTTTGGCATGAGAGTCGTTTTCCTTGTCGTTTATACAGTTTTCCTCTGCTTTCTGATTCCTGTCGGACTCGCGCCCAACTACGCAACACTCATCATCACCCGCTTCTTTAGCGGCGGCTGCTGCACCATCCTCGCCAACGCTGTTGCCGGCATAATTGGTAACGTATTTCTGACTGATAGAGCTCGTACAATTCCTGCTGGGCTCTACATTATGATCTACTTGAACTCAAGCAGCCTCGGTCCCGTCATCGGGGCAGCCATTTATCAGTTTCTGCCCTGGCGGTGGATCGGATATATTGAGCTGATTTGGACTGCCGTCTTCTTCCCCATCTTCATCCTGGCAATGCCTGAGACAAGAGGCTCGGCCATCTTAACTGCACGAGCGAAGAAGCTAAGAAAGCAGGGACATAATGCCTATAGCCAAAAGGAGCTCGAGTCTCAGTCTATCCTTCATGACATTTGGACGAGCATACAGCGACCTCTATATATGCTCTGCACCGAATCCGTCGTCTTCATTTCCACAGTCTGGACTGCTTTCAGTCTGGGCGTCATCTACGTCTTTACCCAGTCTGTTGAACAAGTCTTCAGCGGGCTATACGGATGGAACGCGGTACAGGCAGGTTACGTGCAAGCTGCTATCGTTATTGGCGAGATTCTTGGCTTTGGCCTCTGTGTCTTGACCAACAACTGGTACTATGCTTCTACCTCTCGTAACAAGGAAGTGCCTGGCACTCCCATTCCCGAAGCTCGGTTATACGTTGCAGTTCTCGGGGGCTTCATTGGTGTGACTGGTGGTATGTTTGTGTATGCTTGGACAAGCTATCCATGGATTACCTGGGTTGCACCCGCGGTTGGGTTGATGCTTGTGGGACTTGGAACTGAGGCTGTCGTTGTGAGCATTGCAAACTACTTGATTGATGCTTATAGCAACTATGCAGGGAGTGCAATTGGAGCTACGGTCCTGGGAGAAAATCTGGGCGTAGCTTTCCTACCATTGGCTTCGAGCAGCATGTACACCAACCTCGGCTTCCATTGGGCGAGTTCTCTCTTGGCTTTCGTCTCGTTAGTTCTAGCAGCAGCACCTATCGGTGTCTTTATTTGGGGCAAGGAGATAAGAGCTCGGAGCCCATTTATGAAGTCTGCCATGGCTAAGCCTATGGGGTTTTCGATGGCTACATCGGAGTAGGCAGGATAGTTAGGATCAGTTTATTGGGTGAACAAGCAAGAATGACTATCAAACAGTTCTCATACCTGGCATTTTGCCCACCACATATCGCCGTACATGATTGCTGACTTCACTCACATTCAAATCACTTTGGGGGGATATCCTGGCCTTGTTTCGCAACGGATTCTGTGTCGAGACAAATCATCAGACTTTAATATTGTGCTCTTAAGACACACCAGTCACTGGAAGAATAATAAAGTTGTCTATGACATAGATAACTGGCAGGTAGGCTGCCCAAAAACCAAAGGACAATAGATACACAAGCCAACGTGGCAAGAAACTAACTGGTATGCTCACATACACCTTCCTAGACGCAATATGCCGCATCCCTGGCTCGCAAATTAATACTTTCCACCCTTCTTAATAACAGGAATAGCCATGTGGGTGTTTGTGAACAGTCCCGTGGGGTCGACAGCTGCCTTAATCTTCAGCAGTCGCTGGTAGTTCTTACCATACAGACGAGAAGCCTGATCTTCTCTGGACAGCTCAGAATCGGCGTAGTTGACAAATCCACGGAGCGGAGCACCAGACTTGACCACGGCGTCCTCAAACGGCTTCCACAGGCTCTTCAAGTACTTGGTACCGTCAGCGGGGAAGTTGTTGATGTCAACGGCGTTGGCCTCCCATCGGATCAGCCACAAGTTCTTTCCGTGAGCGTATGCCATGTCCGAGTCCTTGATGTCTCGAGAGATACCGCCCCAGAGATCAAGGAAACCGCTCTTGCTGAGGTCGGTGCGGTCGAAAGCCAGAGTTGTGCTGGTGAAGAGAGTCTTTACCAGGTCGACTGTCAAAGGGTGGTCGGTAGTAGTGGTCAGAGACTGCGTGTAAAAGGCGCGACCACCGAGGCTTCCTCCGTTGGGGAGGTTCATTCCCGGGCCAGCAATCTGAACCTCCATGCTCCAGAAGTCAAGCTCGGACTTTGCAAGAACCAGGTTGGGGCTAATCTTCTTGAGGTTGGTGATGAGTGGCTTCACCACGTCGTCAAACGTCTTGGGGTCACCATAGAAATAACCCAGAGCCGACCAGTTCGGAGGTCCACCAAGACTCCATCGGATAGCAAACTCGTCAGGGCACGCAGGGCTGACGGCATAGTCTTGAATAGCGATGAGGGCCTTGGCTGCTGCATCGACATCAAGGTTGCCAAGAGCCAGGGTGAAGTTGACAGCTGTTGGGTATTCCTACAGATATGCATGTTAGTAATATCACGGGTCATGTCAGATGGGTTACATACCGGCTTGTAGGTCTTGGTAGTCATGGACAAAACGATTCCAAAGGACGAACCAGCGCCCCTTCCAGCCCAGAGCAAGTCTGAGCCCTCCTTGGCCTTGACGATGGTGCCGTCGTACAGCATGTACTCAATGGCAACAATGTTGTCAATGGCAGCGCCAATGTGACGAGAGGTGGTACCAAAGCCACCTCCCATGCTTGAACCGGTCAGGCCCACATGGGCACCACGAACGTGAGGGCAGTGTCGTCCAGCTGTATCCCATAGATGCTTCATGGCTGGCCCCATGTGTGCACCTCCACCAAAGGTCAGGTAAGTGGTCTTGGGGTCATAGCTGTACGAGTCAAAAGCTTCCATGTTGATGACCAGGTTGCCTGGTAGACCATAGCCGTTGAGCTGGAAAGAATGAGCTGGGCCCAGAGCGGTGGCCTTCACATTGGCTTTGCGAGCGCACTTGAGAGACTTGGCAACCTGGTCTCTGTTTTTAGGAAAGGCAATGGTGGCAGGGTCAGGCTTGAGGCGATGCTGGAACGCTTGTGTATCGTTAGCCCAGGCGTTGTCGGACTTGATGACATTGGCGACACCAGCGCTGTCAAGACATTTCTTTAGGCCAGCAGCGGTCTTGTCACTAGACTGAGCCAAAGCGGAAGAGAAGAAGAGAAGAGAAGTGACGGCCAAGGACCGCAAAGAGAGTGGCTGAACCATGATGAAGCAGGCAATAAGCCAGAACCAGGAGATCAGTCTATGAGCAATTGATGAAAGAATGGCGGAACACGATAGATGGTCTTTGCAGCATTTTATAGAAAAGATTCATATTCATCTGTGTCCGTGCAGGGGATGTGCTCATAGGCTCGGCAAAAGCCAAAGGTTGACGTGTGCATAATGTAAACATGCAAACAAGGTTTATCGGTCCCGTTTCAAGTTCAAATTCAATGTCCTGGCCTCGCTTCTCTTCTCTTCTCTTCAAGGGTCGAGATTCTTAGCTCCAGGACAATCACCTCGGGAGCTATTCCCACGAAGGTTCGGACGGACCAGCTCGGATAAGTATCAATTTCCGGCATCGGAAATCTTGTTCATGATCTTCCGTTAAGAGCATGCCTATCAAGGCATAGACGGAAAGGGCTGGTCCGCCATTGCTCCTGGTTGCAAGCTTGGGTACCTTGGCGATAGAAACGTAATTGGATATAACAATTATTAGCCGGTTACATTCATCCTAGGACGGATATGCCACAAGCGACTGATAAAGCACTCAAACGTCCTTCCATAAACCGTCTGTCTCTCCAAATGCGGCAAAACGACCATGCTTGGCGTGCATTCGATACTACCTTACCTGGTCCCTGCTCTATCCACCTCGTGAGGACGGATAAACCTCACGCCTAGAATAGTATTTCTCCAGGGGTTTTTCTACCATTTGTCAGAACCTTGGCGTCTTTGAGGCTTATCAGATGAGAACAATGCAGGGTCACACTAAGGCAAGTTGATTATCTTTCCGCCAATCCAGATCAGTAAACTTACTGTGTACTCGACTAGGTAAGTGGCCCGCTGTTGCCGGCTTTGCGCCATTGAGTTGAATTAAGGCGGTGACCATTTTTGTAGACGAGGCCCCTCTATTGAGGGCTGTTACCTCACCAAGGACATATTGTCCTGCTTGACTATCATTCTCCGTATCCTTTGCAGCCAGATTGAGGGCTTTGCTGGTGTTGTTGTTGACTCGGTTGAATTTTCACCCGAACCCAGTTACAGTGATCGGCTGATTCACCGCCTTGGCCAACCCTAAGGATCTCATCATTTTTGATACTACCGTAGAATCTCACGAAATTCATCACCTTAGGCGTATACACTACTGTAGGCTTACCTTATGCCTATAATAACTTCTAATTAAACTAGCTATAATTAGCCATTTTATTATAGACTTTTGGACTTTTATTCCTTTAAGCTGCGCCAATTGTCAGTTAAAATAAAACACCTAATCTAGCGGCTGGCGCCGGGACGCCTAAGGTGATGAATTTCGTGAGATTATACGGTATGTAGAGGACGAGCAGTTCAAATATGAATAGTACTTCTCCGGAGGCGACGGATCAAAAAAGGGGTGCAAGTGTCATTATATATAAAGGAGTGTTTCAGGTCTACACTATGGTCAAAGTTTAAGAATCTTAGCCCGTGGGTTATCATTGGTGGCAATGATAGTGAACAGATATTGACAGCTTTATTTAAGTGATGCATAAGGCAGGGTTGGCAATTACTTAGTAATTAGTAATAGTAATAAAATTTATTACTAATAAAATAGAAAAGTAAGGCTAATAATTACTATTATTACTATTATTAGCCCTACTTTTCCTATTAGTAATTATTAGTAATACTAATTAGTAATACTAATAATTATTAACTTACTAATTAGTTAAATATTAAAAAG